>JAVJIF010033974.1:0-181426 GCA_038442645.1 Agave tequilana
AATGACCCCTTTATATAGGTTTTTAGAAGAGCAAACTTAGTATAATTTTATCAGATTTAAAAGGAATAAATTGACTCTTAAAATTCAATAAACACACATTTTAAAAACATGTTAAAAATCAGCCTCCAGAAATTTAGCTGTTACTGCCAATCTGGCATACTGTTTGTCAACTTTGAGCACAGTTTTTAGGCTGAAAAAGTCAGAATTCAGAAATAAGTATATAGAAATAATTTGTAACTCTGTAAGTCTTGTTTCTAATACAGCTTAAATCAATTCAATATCATTTCGGAATAGAAAATTATCAATAACATACTAAAAGGTGTCAAATCAAAAACTGTAAATTATTTTCAGAACAAGAATAGATTTCAACCTAATTTTTGACATCTATAACATTTAATCAGAAAATAATTATTGAATAAATAATGTAGCCCTAAAAGTTATCTTTGAAATGCAATTTAAATCATGCTAATTGAATATAAGAATAAAAAGTTATGATAAGAGATATAAAGGGTGTCGAGCAGATCAGCAGAACTAAAACTTGTTAAAAAATTCAAAATCCGATATATGTGTACTTGAAATTCAAACTGGTTAAACCGAAAACCAAATATATTGAACTTGTCTATGTGTGTGTGTGAATTTTTTGAGCTTCAAATGTATATTTTACCCTTTAACAAACTAAACTAAATACAAACCGAAGTCTTCTTGTAGAACTCCTTCTATAAGCCGACTCGATCCAAACATGATCCAAAGAGCTTGACTCCAACCGGGTGCTAGATGCGATCTTGACGCGTGAGCTCTTGAATCTACATATGTTAGCTTCAAAACTCCTTTATTGAAGTTAGACACCTACTAATATCTTGATTAATGACTGAAACTATATAAACACAAGATCATTAGTAAGCTATAACTACAAGAGTTAATCATCATCAAAACTAGAGTGATTGGCCTTTGGGCTAGCACATGTAAACTGCTAGTGTTATTGTATATGTGCTAAGGTGTTTTTTTTTTTTTGGAAGCACCCCTTTCTTCTTGGAGAAGAAGGATAATATATATCTGACCTGGATGCTAGAGTGAAGGCGGAATGCATGGATTGTCATCACTGCATGATCTACACATGCTAGATTTATTGTAACAGTCGTGATCACCGGTGCTGGTTAGTTGGGATTTCATATTAGGAGATCTGTCACTGTCCATAACTACCTGCGCTGATAGGGGCGTTATACGCTATGAACGTGGGGAACGATAGAGCTGCATAACTGTCGGCGAAAATTAAGGCCTGTTGTTGGAGCTTTAAGTTTGAAGCTGGAGCCTTCGGAACGGGGAGGGTCTCAGAGTGGAAAAGACCTAGAGGATGTGAGGACTTCGGAGTGGTAAAAGTTTCGGAGTGGTGGAACACGGTTCCGGATCGGAAATGTCTTCGGGGTGGTGGGCAGCCTGGATGTAGCGGAGGATTTGGGATAGACTTATGAGAGTTGTGGATGTCTTAGGAGAACTCCTCGGTAGTTTGGATACGTGTCATCATTAGTACGGGTAAAATTTTGACCACTATAACTAACTACGACATAACTTGATTGAACTATTGTCAAGCACCCGTGAGGACTAGAATGTTGGGGGCAGCATTTGTCAACTAGTTCCACTGGACACTTCTTGATGTCTCATTGTAGGTAGGTGTTTGACGAGCCATTATACTAGTCTTCTAAATATTGGCCCAGTCAAAGAACAATGGCTTAAAAATCATCGATACTTTGCTTAAATCCATGTTCTTCTGTGTTAGATATATGAGATTGGATATTTGAAACTCGTCCTGTACCTATCACATGCTTTGCAGATTAAGGTTTATTTTCCCCCTTTCCTCAAGACTGCAATAGGCCAGTCTTGTCCAAAAATATTTGACAGAAGCAGTCATGTAAGATGACTATCATTGATCACAGAGATGATTATTACTGCTCAGGTTGATTTGTGGTAACACTAGAAAATGTATATTAGCGTTACACTGATTTGTATGTTACAGATATGAGTAGTGAGAATACGATCCAGAAATCACAGATACTTTATCATGTGTTGGATACACGTTGAAACCTCCTGTACCTATGACATGCTTTGCGATTAAAGGGATTTTTTTTTTCCTTTTTTTTTATGTAAGACTGCAATATGGCAGTCGATGACAAAAATATTAGAAAGCAGCAGTCATGTAAGATGATCAACCATATCAGAGATGAGTATGTTCAGGTTAAGTTTGTGGTCAGACTAGAAGATGATCATTAGCTTTAGCATGTCATCACTATGAATTAAATGAAAATGTGATCAATATGTCACTGTCCTGTGCAAGAAAGAATGAATAAAACCTATTAAATGAGGGGGCTTTGGAACTATGAGTGCTATATAATGAGAAAGAAAAAAAAAACTATCGAAAATAAGGACTGATGCCTTGAAGAAGAATTCTGAAAGTAACTAATCTCAAATATAATTTATCCCCACAAATGTACAAATGTATGATAGAGCAGAAGCTTTATACCCTCTTCGTGCATATTGTTTGGTTTTAAACACATAAGTCTTTTACTTTGCGAGTAATGCTTCTAGCATTTAGAAATCTCTATACTTTAGAATCTGCAGCTATACTTACTTGCGTATGTTTTTTTAGTTCATTTGAAGTAGCCATCAGACTTGTAGGTTAAAGTTAATTGACGATAACAATTTTATACAAATTGCAGTAGCAACTAACACATGAAGTTTACTAATTAATCTATCGACAAAATAATACTTTACCCATCTAATCAAATACTTTATATCTAAACTGAATCAAAGATCTAACCACCTGGAAATTAATCAACTCAGGGACCACAGGATAGCAAAATCTCCATGTGAAACCACTTTTGTATACAAAAGTAGTTGTGATCTGTAATTAGTTGCATTAGATTATACATGCAATACATATTAGTGACAGCCATAATCTCTGTTCTTACTGTGTTATTATAAACTTAAAACTTACAGTACACGAGATCTCTGCTCTCTCATATTGACAACCCAAAAAAAATCTAATATTTATATTATATGGAGTGGGCTTCACATGGGCATGCTCTTTGTACAACTCACTTGTACCTCAAACTTTTGAGTTTAGGCAGCTTTGCAGCCAGTGGACTTAAAAACAAAGGGGAAGCCTGCAGTGTTCCTCCTCACAGTTGCCTGTTTCTGTTAAGTTCAAAGATCATCATGAAGCAATGTTGTTTCCAAATAATATAAATTTCATCAGAACACTTCGCGCACAAGCAAGGTTTTTAGGACTTGGCATATTGAAGGGTCCACCGAGGTGAGATGTTGGTTTTTTTTTTTCCGCACGGGAATGTGTAACTTTCAAGTTTAAACACACCCATCACAAATGTTCATCCGAAAGGATTCAAACTGATGATCTCTGAGGAGCCAACCCTGAGTCTTTGATTTGTTAGAAAAGTGAAGTCCCGAATCCGGACTAGTGGCCCTAGTTGCAATTGGAGTATTTAATTTTATGTAATTAAAATTACAATATAGTTATAACATTTATGTTGTTTGATTTGACAACCAGCTTTAGGAATAATATTTTACAGGTTTTTTTTTTTTTTTGATTTGTTCTGTTATTTTTCAATTGTTAACAGTTGAAATTGCAATCAATATGTTCGTAACATCAAATATAAAAGAAAACCCCAAATACAACGAACCATACAACTATTCAACAACTAGAAGATTTAGAAGACCCTTATTATTTTTTCATACAAACTAGAACTACGACATGCAATTATAGAGTTATTGAATAGCAAAAAAAAAAGTTATCAACTATTTTATCCAATCTCACTAAAAACTAGCAACTCTTGTAAAAAGAACAAATTAATTATATGATATTATATCTCGACTCCAAATTCATGTGAATCAGATGTGAATCAGATTGCTACGATGTATTTGAAATTGCATGTAGTTTCACTGTCCCCAGCCGATGAAGTCATCTATATCAACCTTGAAAAAATATATATATATTTATAGCTTTTATTTTGGACTTTCAAGAGAGATGAAGCTTTCTTCTTCTTCGGTTCAAATCGTCGAAGGGGACTTGCAAGAAAGGAAACGGGCGGTGATTGGACGAGCCAGTATCTTAATAGAACCGGGTCGATTTTTATTTTATTTTAAATTTTAAATTCTATTTCTGTGATCCTCACTTGGTCCGTGGGTCGATAATTTTTTATTTTAATTTATGTTTTCTTCTTGTTTTCAAATTGATTTAATATTGTTGGGTCAGCCAAATGCCAGTGATGGATACGTTCGGACTTTGACGTTTTTTTTTTTTTATCTGGGTTTCCCTTGAGGAGAGCTACTGAAGACTTGCTCTTTCCTCCAGATTCCAAAATGGTGACCAGGTCAAATTGTCGTTGACTCGGAACAATTATGGCTTATTTCTTGTTTTTTTTGAAAAAATAAGCTGTAAGTTGATGCAAGCAAACGAGACAATTATGTTTTTAATAATCATTTATTTGTTGATTATTAATATTATCGAATGTTAAATTTTAGATGGTTATTGATTTATTTAAGTCTTTTTTTTATCCACCAAAGAAATTCAAGAAAACGAAAAAATATTTGCAATGATGTGGAACATAATATTTTGTTTTGAGCACACTGAAAAAATAGAAAATCCAACTAAATTTGTTTGCGTTTTTTCCCCTCTTTTACCAATGCATTGGCTTCTTTCATTTTCTCGGCGATTCTTTTAGCTCGAATTAGCATTTACAAAGCGGTTAAATATTTGCTTTTGATATCAAAGTCTTCTTTCTTTTTATCTTTTTTTTATTTTTTTATTTTAGGGGAAGCCTTAGCTTTTAAAGTCTATTTCTTAACCCTCAAAAGCTATATCAGATATACTCATTTAATAAAAAAAATTTGAAGCAAAATTCTGAATCACTATCTATTTATCCCAGAATTTTAAGTTTCAAACTTTGCAGCATTAGTTATAATAATTCATGGGTTATCAAACGCACTCTAACTAAGTTTGTGGAACAAAAACCGCACACGACAAAAGTGCTGCAATATTGTTAAAATTAGTGTTACATGTATCATTTAATAAGATTACCAGTCTTATAGATAATCATGTTTTAATTTTATTTTTCTTATTGTAGTTTAATGCACCAACAAACTTTACTGATTACAGCCTTTAATCATAATAATAAAATATGCGAGCGCAATTTGAATTTCGAAAGGACTGTAAAAAGCTATAATTTAGAGAGAACAAACACATGAAAAATAAAGTGTATGTTATTATTCTTAACGTAATTCTTCTGTGTTTGCTGTTTGGGAAGAACAAAGGATCCTGACCTGCTCTCTTGGGTGCGTTTGGTTGCAAGTAAGTGGGCGGAAGTAAGGAAATGAGGAAGTATAATTGCTTACTTTCTTATCTATCCAAACATTGGAAAAGAAAAATGAGAAAACTCCTTTTCTTTTCCTCTTTTTCTTTTTACACAATTACTTTCTCACTCTAGGGTGGTACAGTTAATTTTGTGGTTATGTAAATCTCATTTGTAATAAGTTGTAAATTAAAACAGTTAATTTTGTGATCATGTAAATTTCATTTACATTTTAATTACAATCTAATTTTAATTTATCTTAATTAATTTTTATTTTAATATTATTTTATAGTCAATTTTCTGATCACTTTTTCACTTTCACCTTCACATTACCGTCCAAATACCAAAAAAGACATAATATTTTTCAAATCACACTTCCGAATAATATTCAAACATTAAAAAACTCATTAACTAATTCTCAAATTTTAAAAATAGTTATTACTGCTTTCTGGCTTCCACTCCTAACCAAACAGTCACACGTTACGCATCTGAGCAAGTGGCGTCCCGTGCGATCAGGACACCGGCCGTCGCCACGCGACGTATAACCTAGCTGTCACGTGGGGCCTACTCCCTCGGTTTGCTGTTTGGGCCCCACAGCATGCTGATATGCTGCGCTGGGGCCCACTCCCTGACCGCCCCCGTTTCTTATAAATTCTGTCTCGCGCTGTTGAGTGTTGGCTCACGGATCCAGAGGTCCCCGGTCCCAACTCCTCTGGATCATGCCCGATATTATTATTACAATGAACAGACCAAGACCAACATTATATTTCAATTTACACTTTTAATTTGGTGCAAGTTTTTTTTTTTTTGTTTTTGTATTATACAAAAGACATTTAAGCTTGTTTGGCTATTTGGGACCCGTTTGTTTCGTTGCAAAACGTCGCAAGTCGTAAGTCGTAAAATGAGAATGGAAAAAGTAAACTGTAGCAGAGAAAATATATTGTGTTTTACGGTATTTGGTTGATAAAGTGAAGTGTAAATAGAAAAGTATATTGTGTTTTACGGTGTTTGGTTGATAAAGTGAAAGTGTAAATGATAAAGTATATTGTGTTTTACGGTGTTTGATTGGTAATGTAAAAGTGTAAGTGGAAAAGCTGACCACAAAACTAACTGTAGCAGTGATTTAAATATTATAAATACTATTAAATTAAATCTACTATTGCTAATTAAATTGTATTAATAAATTTGAGATAAAAATTAATAATCTTAATATTTTATTTATAAGAATAATATTAATAAAATATTACTAAAATATTAACTAAATAAATAATATAAAATTTTAAGAAAATCTAAAGAACATTAATAAAATTTTAAGAATACTAATAAGATATAAATATTAAAAAATGTTACAACAATAATAAAATATAGTTATAATATTATAATATTAAAAATACTTGAAATTATTATAATATAAATTTTATTATAATATTATTTTAATATTATAGAAATATAAAATTAATAAAGTAAAATATAATTATAATTGAATAATAAATTATCATTATAGTATTATTATACTGAATTATTATTACAATATTAACATAATAAAATATTAATATAATAATAAAATATATTATGATATTAATAAAGTAATTTTTTACATTAAAAAATAAATAATTAAATATATAGTAATTTTATATTAAGTATAATACTGTTATATTAATAAAATATTAACTCTAAATAAAATAATAAAATAGAATCATTATTAATAAAATAATAAATATTAAATTAAAATAGTAAAATATTAAATATTAAAACAATATAAAAGTTAAAGATTAAAAATATAAAATAATTAAATAATTAAATAAGAAATTGAACATTATTAAAATATTAAATATTTAATAATATTTAATTATATATTGATTATCAAGTAACTGTTTTGAACTGTAAGTGTACTACAAGTGAGAGTTACATGACCACAAAATTAACTGTAGTAATTGTAAGTGGAAAAATATGAGTGTAAAAGTGAGATTTACATGACCACAAATTTAACTGTAGCAACTGCAAGTGGGAAAAGAAGAGTTGCAAAAGTTTTTACATTTTGCATTTTGCAAACGAAACCAAACAAGTGTAAAATATAAAGTTGTAAAATTTTTTGCATTTTTGCAAACATTTTGCGATTTTGTGAAGTTTGAGTTATAGACAGTGAGAGACTAGTTTACACTTTAACTGTTAAAACCAGAGCTACTAAAAATCTATACATTTATATTCAAGAGTAAGAAGGCAAGTCTGTAATATTATAGACAGAAGACCAATTTAGTTCTCATTTGTTCATTAAAAAAAAAAAAAAATCCTGTTTCCCTCTAAGTAAAATGGCAAGTACAAATTAAACGGGTAGAGAAAAAAGATTTTTCCAGCAGAACACCTCTCATTAAATCAAACACCTATAATACGTGCTTATTTTCAGCTAAATCAAACTATTGGGCATTTATTATTTTTTGAAAATTGGTGCTCTCCTTCCTCCTAACAAAGATCACAATCCAAATTTGAAAAATTGGAGTCAATGTGACTCAATATTCAAATAAAGAAGCTGATCAAATCCAACAACCCCATGAACTCTCAAAAAGGCCATGATGTCCTCCAGCGGACCCACTGCTCTCAACTCTTCCAATCAATCCCTTTCTCCGTGTGAAGAGCCACACACCGCACCCATCACTAGAGCAGAGGACTGTGGTTATACTCCCCTCTTTTTCCCGCCTTTTTACAGTTTTTACAGCAACCCGCCAAATACTCTCCCGCCAGCAGATATTTATTTACTGCACTCTGAAAAGTAAAAACACTTTTTTTTAAACTGCTCACGTTCAGTTCAGGTTAATGCAATTATTAGATTGTTCAACCCCGTTCCACAATCACGTCCCGACAGCTGTCCTCCGCGGGGCCCTCTCCCTAGAGAGGGGAAAATGCAAATGGCCCCCATCTCCCGTCTCCTTTGTACTTTTTGTTTTCATTTTTTTTATTCATGAAAATATTAATTTCCACTCCTAATTTTGACGTAACGTTAGGGCAAAATGTCCTTCTTCTTCAAGCTCACAAAACAAAAAGTTTTCCACCGAAGAAAAAGAAAATTAATTTCCCAATTGAAAGTAAAATCACCAAAATTGCACAGATCACAAACAAGAAGAAGAAGCAGGTTATCATCTCATATAGATAATAATAATTAATCGAAGAAAGAAAGCTCAAATTGTAGGTACAATTGAAACCTGTGATCAATCGATCTATCTCCCACCACAAGATCTAACAATAATAATAGTAAGAGAAAGACCTCATCAATTTCTCAGTTCGAGGAAGACTCCATCCTCGGCGACGTCAGCGGAAACAGGGGAAGCAGCTTCGGCGGTTCAGCGTCCCTGGGCGTCGTCAGCCTCGGCGAGGGGTGCAAGTAGAACCCCTTCTCGGCGATCGCCTGGTCCTCCGCCGCCGCCGCCGACGTCACGCCCAGCATCGAGATGCTCGGCCTGTGCGGCGATCGGTTGAAGGGGTCGGGGATGAGCGGGGTGACGGGGCTGAGGACGAGGGAGGGGAAGTCGAGGACGCTCGGGGAAAGGATCTCGGGCTGCTTCCGCGGGCTGAAGGCGGGGCCCCCGCCGGCGGAGTTGAGGGTGGTGATCATCTTGAGGTTCTTCATGCTGCTGCGGCGCTCATAGAGCTTGAAGGCGGGCTTCTTGTTGGCCTTCGAGATTGGTGGGATGGGGTTTTTTTTGGTAGCGGGCGTAAAGTGGGGATTAGAGTTAGAGGCCGGAGTTATTTGGGCGGCGGCGGTGTTAGGGTTTCGGTTGGCGGCGGTCTCGGCGGATCCGGTGAGCATCTGGACGACTTGCTTGAAAGACTGGGTGTCGGCCTGGATGAAGGTCGTCGGGTACGGGTTTGAATTCTGGATCGGGTTCGGGATCGATTTGGGGGTTAGAGGAGGGAGAGATCCTGGCGCTGCTGCTCCTCCGCCATTGTTGTTGTTCTTGTTACTGCTGGTGCTGCTGCTGCTGGTGCTGCTGTTGGGAGAGGTCGAAGGAGACAGGGTTTCTGATCCATCGCAACGCGAACCAGCAGAGAAAGCAAGAAAGGAGAACAAAGCTTATAGAAAGAGAGAGTTAGAGGCTTAGAACAACATGAATTGTGTGTGGAAGAAGAAGAAGCGGAATCAAACGAATGGAAGTTTTCACTCTCTCTCTCTCTCTTTTCTATGAGAGAAATTATGGCTTTGGTGCTTCTTGGCTGTTTAAAAGCCCAAGGAGTTGAGGGGAAATTTGGACTATGGCTTTCTTGCTTGTGTGTGTGATTTTAGAAGGAGCTATGTCTGTTGACTGGGTTCAGAGAGAGGGCGAAATGACTAATTTACACCTCTGGGAGTTGTTCCGGTACAAAATAATAGTGGTCAGAGCTGAGGATGAGGTGGGCAACATTTATTTCAGCAATTTAAAAAAAAAAAATTCAAACTCTCTCTCATTTCCGTGCTTGCCTGAGTTTTAATGGAGAGAAAATGACTGCTGTGCATAAAAGGATAACTGAACTCGTACAGGGATCCTTTACTGTTCTCTTCGGTTTTTAGCCAAAACAGTCAACTCTGTTTCGGATTTTTTTTTTTTGTTTATAAATAGATATATTTTCTCGACCGCTTACATGTGAAAATGGAAATTATAATTTTCTTGAAAATCTCTTTTTTTTTTTTCTTGCTTGTACTTGTAGCTACCGCTCATAATGATTAAAGTTATTTATTTCATTTTGTTAAAAGAATAATTCATCAACAACAGACTCGTGACCTTGCTTAAATTAATTTATCCAGGAGTTTTGAATTACCATTTTAGACATCCGGACCTCTCCAAGCACCAATTCCTTAAAAAAATATAAAACTCTTCACTACTCCTAGGATTAAGAGGGGCTCCTTAGGTCTCTGGATTGAGTGGCAAAAACGGAAATTTTGTGTGAAAACTATGGGAACTTACTAAAAGAGGTCCCTTGGTTTTCATAGCCTCTTGGTATTTTGAGAGTGGGACCAAAAGCCATAAACACATAGTCAAAGGATGTGGAAAGGCTGTTACATCAAAAACTGTCTGGTCTAGATGAAGCTCGCGGTTAACTGTCAGTCTACTAATTAGAGACAAGATAGTATTTATTATTATTATTATTGTGATTATTATTATTATTGCTATTTTCACCACTGATATTTCTCATAATTTGTCAATTACTAACTTTCTCGTATTATTGCCATTGTTATAACTATTATTTTTTACTATTTATTCTTGGAATTCAGAATTCTAAAAGGCACGAGAATTGTGACTTTTCTTCAATGTAAGTTAGACCCAAGCCATTACACTGGCCTGTTTGGTTAAGGGTGGAAGTGAGGAAGTGGTAATAGTTCCCTTTAGAACTTGAGAATTGATTAGTAAGTTTTCCGGTGTTTGGATGTTGTTGGGAAGTGTGGTTTGAAAAATGTATGTTTTTTCCGGTGTTTGGATGATAATGTGGAAGTGGAAGTGGAAAGTTGACTACAAATTTGACCGCAGAATAATATTAAAATAAAAATTAATTTAAAAAAATAAAAATTGAACCGTAATTAGAATGCAAGTGAGATTTACATGATAAAAAATTAACTATTTTGTGTTACAACTTATTACAAATGAGATTTACATGACCACAAAATTAACTGTAACACTCTGAAAGTGAGGAAATGATTGTGTAAAAGAGAAAAGAGAAAAGGAATAGGAATTTTCTTATTTTCCTTTTTCGGTGTTTGGATAGATAGAGAAGTGAGTAATTATACTTTCCAATTTCTTTACTTTCGCTCACTTTCTTGCAACCAAGCACCCCTCCTGAGATCTGAAGTCATCACTACATTTATTTTTCTAATAGGGATGTCAATTACAAAATAAACTTTTGCTGGAAAAAAGAAGAGGAAAATCAATAGAGAGGTACTTCTTGTAGTTCAACAAGAGGTCAGGTTCCCATTTGACCGGGTCGGTCTCTTTTAGATCTCTGACAAAATTTATAGGACCTATTTGATATAAAAAATGACACGAGAATTTATTTTCTATTATCAACTCCAAATTTATAATTTATTGGTTTTAATTTGGGTTCGGGTTATCTAAGTTTAGAATTCTCCCAAATGTATCAACTTTTCTTATTGGCACGAAAAGAAATTGGTAAAATTTTCTTCCTCATTTCCTAGTTTGTGTTTTTCTTCGTCTCTTCAAATAAATTGTCTTAAAAAAAGTAGTGAATGATCTCTAAGTTATAAGCAAGGGGAACTAGATCCCACAATTATGTGTTGGTTTTATAACTATGTATTTAGATCCTTAAGGATTCATTTGAATCCAAACATAAAGTAGTCCAAAAACATAAGAAAAAGAAGAGAGAATGAAGAGGAGAATGGCCGTCTTGTGTCCTATGTTAGGCAAAAGGGTGGCTTCAAAATGGTCCTATAAGATCAAAAATATTATATATATATATATTATAAATTTGTGGCATTTATTTGATATCAACATCAACTTGGAAATACATGACTTGTAGTCCACGCTAAATCTTATAATTTTTTGGTTTAGAATTGGGTTTGGATTTCTAAATTTAGATTGCATTTAAATACATCAACCTGCTTGGGTTAGTGAACACCGCTTCCTATAGCAGGTCACGAGTTTGAGCACTCACGCGAAACATTTGGGACTGCCTCCCCCCTCCCCCCCTCCCCCCCTCCCGGGAGAAAAAAAAAAAAAAACAACCCAATCTAGCAAAAAAAGAAAATAAAAAATAAAAAAAAATCGATAAGATTTTTTTCCTTTTTTTTTTTTTTCCCTAGTCTGTATCTTTTTCATAATTTCTCATAAACTGTTTTTTTAAACAAAAGGTGGGAAAGCCCCACCCTATTTCATTTTTTTCTCAAAAATTGTTGCTTTGAAAAAGGCAAGGAATGATCTCTAAGTTAATATAACTACGGCAACAAAATCCTAAATATGTGTTGGTTTATATAGCCACTATCATATTTCAAATTTTGAGGACTCAGTATCTAAGTCCAATAATAATAAGATAACTTTATTTCTAATATCAATAGCATAATCAATATTCATTTAGATACAATTGGACAAAATTCAAGACTCAGATCAAGTAATCTAATAATCGAACAATCAACATTTCATAGTCTTGCTCTTGTTTCTCAAAAATCATCACTAAGAAATTATGTAGTAGTCCGAGACACACTTCACTCTAAAAGAGAAAAAAAATGCAAATCTACATAATTTTCTAACTGTTAGATTTTTAGACACGGGTGAATTTCATTATTTATTATGAATCTCTTAGTCGTTTTAATACTAAATTATTTCAGAACACGTAGGTTAAAGACTCCCATTATTCTCTGATAAATTTGTAGTTAGTTTAGTATTACTCAAAGCAAATCAATAGTTGAGAAATAATTTGTTTGACCCTCTCAAACTTCTTCCACTTGGATGTAGGAGTGCTTGTGCTAGTAAATTATAATAGAATGCACATCCTTAACTTCCATTTTAAGCAACTTCTTTTGTTCTCAAGTAACCAACAATCATCTGCCATCCAAGAAAAATGACGTGTGTCAATCATCAACACCATCAGAAAGAACTTGCACTATATGCTTAATGATGATTAATTAAAGGGAGTGATAAGCCCTTTGCATCTAAACAATGTAGTTTACTTCATCTCCATCTTGCTCACTTGATAAGTTTATCTTATCTAATTTAAACTAGATTACTTACATACTTAAGATTTTATATTGGAATAGAATAGTGCTAAATAGACGAGCGGTCTACATACAACTGATTCGAACAGAAATAAAATGAAAAAAATGAAATAAAATTGTCACATCTATGAACTCAATAATAATAATAATAATAATAATACTAATAATAATAATGGGCTTAACTTAGGTATTATTTTTTTTTTTTTCCAAAGAGTAATAAAAATACAGGCTTTAAGGGTTGTGGCTTAAAAAGGAACTAATAAGAACAAAATGAGAAGAGAGAAGGTCACTCTCTCTCCAGTTCTTAAGGCAGAAAACCTGGCATTTTGTCCACTTGCTTTCACGGTTGTTGCAAAGTTCAAATTCCCTTTCAGATTAGAACTGAAAATGCTTTTATTTTAGGCAGGCAATATTGCTATTACATTCCAAACTCTTTCAAAGAATCAAAATGCATTCCCCTACGCCAAGGGCTTCTCATGCTTTGCACACTGTATTTGAAGAGTACAAATTACTCCATTGAATATCTTCAAGAGATTTCGTTGAATAAAGTGAAGAAGGGTTTGACAAGCTGGTCTGAAATTGGACGCAAGCAATGTTGCTTCAAAATCTAATAGCTTGAGCTGTTGAGACTGGAGTTGAGTACATTTTTTTTCCACGAAGTGATTGGATGCCGTATTTGCATGGAAATGAAATGATTATCGGACAAAATCGTTTTTAAGAAATACAATTTCTGCAAACATTAATCATGAAACCTAAGTTAAAACTTTTTGCAAGTAATTCTTAATTCAAGACTTCTTTTCTGTTGGGGTTTTGGGTCGAACAAATAGTCCCACATCGGTTAGACGTGGGGATGGTCTTGGGATTATAAGAATTTGGGTAACTCCACCTAAAAGGCTAGTCTTTTGGGATGAAACCCTAAGTCCTTCAAGTGGTATCAGAGCTGTGTGGGTGATATTCGACGATGTAGATCCCCTAATGACGCAAAGGTGCTCCTTTACAATGGGCGTGCCGGCTGCTGCCACGCGGTGTAGAGGAGTGACCGACTGCAATTGGTACTTCACATAAGGCGTGCGGCTCCCACGCAATGAAGAGTTGGATCTCGATGGAGCATTTGATCTTCTAGTGTGAAGATAATTGAGCTTGCAGGGGAGACTCTTTGTTCGAGGGGGGGGATTGTTGGGATTTTGGGTCGAGTCCCACATCGGCTAGACGTGGGAATTATCTTGGGAATATAAGGATTTAGGTAACTCGACCTAGAGCCCCAAGTCCTTCACTTTAAATAACAGTGCGAACAACTTCAATCTACTGGGGATGGAGGTTGAAACTTCCTTTAATGTATATTTTTTCGGGATATTTATGCATGAGTGTAGTCTTATGATGATAGAGAGGAATAATAAGAATGATAAGTATAAATAAAAACTCAAAATCTAATAGCCTAGACTTTTAGGACAAACTAATTCTAAGTTTAGGATCTATTTTTTCTCCCAAAAGTTTTTTCACCCAAAGAAATAATCTCCTATCTTTCTGGTCTATGGTTTTGCTTGGCAAAGGGTTAAGATAAAAAGATTAAGATGGTGGGTTAAATTACTTAACTTGCCATAAAGAAAGAGATAAAGAGAAGGGTTAGTTTATTTAATCCGTTATCAAAAAGTTTAACATAATCTTGTGAGCATATGAGTGTTTGGATAGGAAAAAATTATTCAAATTTTTTTTATAAAAATAGAAGGTTAACTCTTAATCTATCAGAAAAAATGGATTTATTAACTCTCTATTTTGAAAGATTAACTCCTCTTACCCCTCAATATAAGGGTTAACTAATGTTTTATGATTTTTTTTGTGTGTGACAGGTTAAAGAGAATAAACTTGCCCTTCGATATTCCATTACCAAACAATACTTATGTAGGGTTGGCTCAAGCCGCGTCCTGGCCCGGGGCCGTCCCCAAACCTGGGTAGTGCCCAGGTTTGGGGTTCATGGCCCATGGCCCGGTCGGGCCGGGACGCATTGGGTCGCACTCGGGCCTGAAAATACACCTAGGGGGATGAATAGGTGTAATGCTAATCAAATGCAGAATAACAGCTGTCTATGATAAATGATGCAAAATGGTCACTCAAAGTAAGAAGTAAAGCCGAATTCCCCGTGAAGGGCTCTAAAACTTCTTCTCTAAAGTTCCTCTATATTATGAGTTGAGATGCTCAATTGCCTTCTTGTTGAGATAAGTAAAGACCGATAAATGAGAATGATGAAGGTAATATAACGAGGAATGAAATGCAAGCAATAAATGGAATATGCAAGTGAAACAACACAAGTGTAAGCAATGTAAAGAGATAGAGATCAAAAGACAAGCAATCACAAATACAAAGAATTTGTTTCGAGGTTCGAGCCACCGCTCTACGTCCCCGCCTTCACCACTGTGAAGGATTTCACTATCCACAAAAGGATCTTACACAAAGGGACCTTACAATAAGAAATTACAATGGTCTACACAAGACTAAAGTACATAATTCCAACACTCAATCCTCTACACAAGAGGTAGCACAAAGTCAATGAGATTTACAAAGCTTTTGGTGATCACTAAATCACAAACACTCTCTTCTTTACAAATTCCTATAGAGTAGATATAAATTGAGGCTCAAGGAGTTTGTGAGAGTAAAAATTCAGTTGAAAGAATTTAAGAGCCGAAAACCAATGAGATAGCTTTGAAAAATGATGGTACTTGAAAATTAGAAACTTAAAAACTTGATTTTCAATGTATTTCTCAAAAACTTGTAAAACTTGTTGAAACTTCTTGAAACTTGTTATCTAAATCCAATCCCCATGACTCTTATGAAAGTACACCCAGAGGGGGGGTGAATAGGTGTAAGGCTAATCTCATGACAAATAATGTGGAATTAAATACTTCATGCAACACACTTAGTGTAACCAAAGAGTGTAGCCGAATTCCCGGTGAAGGGCTCTGGACTAACTCCTCTTGACTCCTCTGAATAAGAGTTGAGGTGCTATATGAAGCTCTCTTGGTTGAACACAAGTATGGGCACACACAATTAATTCCAAGCATATAAATATGAATGAACAATATAAATCAATGCAAGGCACAAAATAAAAGAGAGAGTTAGAGAAAGTGGATCAAACGCAAACACAAGGATTTGTTTTGAGGTTCGAGCACACAGCTCTACGTCCCCGCCTTCACACAGAAAGATTTCCACTAACTCGTCCACACAGGACTTCTCACACAGGGAACCTCCACTGAGGATTTGGGTAAATATAATTTGAGAGTACACAACTCCTTTCTCAACAAATACAACCTCTACACTTAGAGATAAGGCACATTACAAATCACCTCTACACTTAGAGGGATAGGCACTTAGTCAACCAAAAATCAACCTCTCACTAGAGGGATACCAACAAACTCAATTACCTCTACACTTAGAGGGATAACCACAATCCAATGCACAACCTCCTCTATACTTAGAGGGATAACCACAATCCAATGCACAACCTCCTCTACACTTAGAGGAAAAGGCACATTGCCACAAGCAAATGGATGAATACAACTCTTGGTGGTTTCAACAAACTACAAACTAATTTTCTCACTAAACAAGATCCTAATAGATAGGATAGATATGATAGCTCAAGTGTGAGAAAACAAAGAGTTTAGAAATCAAAAACACAAAGAAAAGCTCTTGGGAAAACTTCTAGAATAGGCATAAAAATGAAGGTCAAAAATCAATCCCAAAGACTTCTCCTTTTCTTGATTTTTCCAACCCTTTTAAAACAAATAAAGACCAAATCTTTTGGCACTAAAACTCTTTTAAAACTAGCAGAAAGATGGAAATTTTGCTCCTGAAATTCTTGTTAAAACCAGCGAAGGAATGGGGTATTTATAGCCCCAGATGAATTCTGCCCGTTGGCAGTAGGAAAGGGCAATTTTGCCCTTCCGGTCGACTGCCCGGTCGACCGGCCTAACGGTCAGATTTCTGACCTTGTGCCTTCGTCGACCGCCCGGGTCGACCGGGACTGGATACAGAGATCAGCAGCTCTCTGCCGGTCGACCGACCGGTCGACCGGGGCTATTTCTAGATAGCAGAGCTCTCTATACGGTCGATCGCCCGGTCGACCGGCCCACCAGCCCATGGCTGCGTGCACGTCTGTGCACGTCGGTCGACCGGACCGGTCGACTGACTTCTGCCTCGGTCGACTGGCCCGGTCGACCGGTAGACAGCCAGTACAGTCATTTTAGGATTTTAAAAACTTAAGTTTTTATCTTCTATTAAATCCTATAAAATCATATAAATTCCACAAAAATCAGTTCTTATTAGATCTTTGAAATACAAATATGTGTGATAAAAATTCAACACATATTTTAAACAATTTGAACCATTTTTGTGTGATTGAAAATTTGCCTTAAACCAAAATCCGTATTTTTCAAAACTTGAATTTTTGAAATGGAAAACCGTTTTCTCCAAAAACTCATGCAAATACAAAAACATGATATTTAAAAAACTTTGAAGCATGTTGTATATGGGCAGAATCCAATATACATATAAAGATATTATATCTATGTTTTTGACATGAAAACCAAGATCGGTTAAACCGAAACCGAAAAATCAAAACATGAAACTTTAAACTTGTGTGTGCATTGTGAACTTGAGCATATCAACACTATCTGAAAATCACCTAGAGGGGGGGTGAATAGGTGATAATGCTAATCAATGCACAAATAAAAATTATGATGCAACAATCTCCCAAAACAAGACTAGAAGCCGAATTCCCCGTAAATGGCTCTGAACTCCTTCCTCGTGATTCCTCTGGATATGA
Organism: Agave tequilana; assembly: GCA_038442645.1. Lineage (NCBI taxonomy): Eukaryota > Viridiplantae > Streptophyta > Magnoliopsida > Asparagales > Asparagaceae > Agave > Agave tequilana. Next base: position 17,867 of record JAVJIF010033974.1, read on the forward strand.
GTTGGAGGTGCATAATGCAATCTTGTTGTATAGGACTTTGATTGACAAGATGAGTGAAAACAAGTGAATATTGCAATGAAAATAGCAAGCAAGTAATAAGAGCAATGAAAGTAAAGCAAGAAGCAAGAGCAAGTAAACCTAACGCAAACACCGAGAATTTTTTCGAGGTTCGAGCACCCAGCTCTACGTCCCCGCCTTCCCCAGAAGGATTTCTAACCACTATAACTTCACAAAGATGTTACAAAATACACCGGAGTACCCAACTCCACAATCTCAAGTACAAGTTCTCTCTTGGTGATCAAAAGACCACAAACTCTCTTTTGTAAAACTCTTTTCCTTACAAAAATCCTTGTAGAACAATGAGTAGGAATGAAGCTCTTGTGTGTAAGGAGAAAAGGAAAAGAAATCAGAGAGTTCTTGAAAACACTTCAGAAAATGAGAGAGAATTTCAGCACAAAACCAAGAAACCAAGCTCTTTTGAATGCCTAAAACTTTTTAAACTTTTGTAAATTTTCTTGTTATGAACCTCTCCCCAAACACCCCTATTTATAGTAGAGGGCTAGGTTTTAGAGATAAAACATACTTAAGGCCAATTAGGAAGTATTAGGGTCAGCCAATAACATTTAAACACTTATTAGAGAGAAAAAGACAAAATAAACATGTTTAAAATTATAGCCGTTACTGTACAAATGGCTATTCCGGTCGACCGGTCGGTCGACCGAAGTTCAAAAATAAGAGCCGTTGCCGGCTCTCGGTCGACCGCCCGGTCGACCGAAAAATACAGAGAGCAAATGTCTTACAGCCAGGCAGGTTCCGGTCGACCGTGAAACGTGCACACGGATACACACTGCTGCTAGAATCTCGGTCGACTGGGTCGGTCTAACGGCTTTACCTGGCACAGGGTCGGCCGACCGGACGGTCGACCGGCTCAGGTCAAAAAATAAAACTGAAACAGGATTTTGAAGGGGATTTGAAATCTAAACAAAATAATTTTGATTTGAAACATGTATAATATCCAAATTTGAGTTATAAACAAGAGGCTTTAAATTAAAATAATTTTTACATATTTATAGAAAATATTCTTGAAAATGATATGTGCGCAAAAATGTGTGTGAAAGAGCTTCAAACCTATTCACTATTCTTTAACAAAACTATAAACTAAAAACAAATCTAATTAAGTCTCTTGAGCAATCTTGAGCCATGCAATGCCTTGCTAGAGCCTTCTCTTCTATGTTCCTTTCTTGATTTGCAAAATGCCTTCTTTGCTTCATGAATTTAGAAGTTCTTGCAATAGCTAAGCAATGGCCTCCAAATATGGTACTAACCTGAAACTTATCTTGAACAAACTTATTAGTACCAAATAGGTCTTATTTGTTTTGTTATCATCAAAACTCTAAACAATGGAGAGTGTAACCTTTTAGGCCAACAATCTCCCCCTTTTTGATGATGACAAAATAAATAGGCTTATGAACAAAAATATAGGGGAGGAGAAAGCTCCCCTCAAATTATGCTATATTAAACAAAGAAAAACAATGTAATTTGTAATTTGCAAGTAAACATCATGAAACCAAAAACCATAAACACCATGAGATATAAACACTTGCAAAACACTTAAACACAAATTACAAGAATTCATGAAAACACATCAAACACTAAAAACATATATAAACTCATATGGAACCAAAACCATATGAACTCATATTTCAAACATAAACTCATTCTCCCCCTTTTTGTCATACATCAAAAAGGGTCAAGAAAACATTGTTATTCAATAACACAAACATTAAGTTCACCACATATGAAAGAAAATCTAGCAAAATCAAGTGGTTTAGTGAGAATATCGGCAAGTTGCAAATCCGTAGAAACATAATCAATATCTATATCTCCTTTCTCAAAATGATCTCTAAGAAAGTGATATCTAATCTCAATGTGCTTGGTCTTACTATGTTGATTTGCATTCTTAGTCATATGTATAGTACTAGTATTATCACAAAATATTTTTTTATGGTTATAATGCAAATCATAATCAAGGAGAGTATGTTTCATCCAAAGGACTTGTGCACAACAAGCCCCCGCCGCAACATATTCCGCCTCGGCGGTTGAGAGAGCTACGGAATTTTGTTTCCTAGAGGACCATGAAACAAGACAATTCCCAAGAAATTGACATGTCCCACTAGTACTCTTTCTATCTACTCTACAAGCCGCATAGTCAGCATCCGAATAACTCGTCATTGAGAAATCTCCGGTTTTCGGATACCAAAGACCCATTCCAATTGTGCCCTTAATATAACGAATAATGCGTTTTACCGCAATAAGATGGGACTCTTTTGGACACGATTGAAATCATAAAGACACACACTAAACATTATGTCCGGCCTACTTGCCGTCAAATACAAAAGACTACCTATCATGCTTCTATACAATTTAATATCAACATTTTTACCTTGGTAATCCTTATCAAGCTTGGTTGTAGTTGCCATGGGAGTGTTGCAAACTTTAGAGTCTTCAAGTCCAAACTTCTTTACGAGTTCCTTTGCATACTTGGCTTGACATATGAAGTTCCCATCTTGCAATTGCTTGATTTGGAGCCCAAGAAAGAAATTCAATTCACCCATGGAAGACATTTCAAACTCACATTGCATAACCTTTTCAAATTCCTTGCATAAAAACTCATTAGAAGATCCACAAATTATATCATCAACATAAATTTGCACAATTAAAATGTCATTATCAACATGCTTAGTAAAAAGAGTTGTGTCTACTTTGCCTTTAACAAAATCATTTGAAATGAGAAAACTAGAAAGCCTTTCATACCAAGCTCTTGGAGCTTGTTTCAATCCATACAAAGCTTTATCAAGTTTAAAAATAAAACTAGGATGAATATGATCAACAAAATCGGGAGGCTGTTCAACATAAACTTCTTCATTTATAAAACCATTCAAAAATGCACTTTTTATATCCATTTGAAAAAGTTTAAAATTTTTAAAAGATGCAAAAGCTAGTGTCATCCGTATGGCTTCAAGCCGTGCTACGGGTGCAAAGGTCTCCTCAAAGTCAATTCCCTCAACTTGAGTGTAACCTTGGGCCACTAACCTAGCTTTATTCCTAATGACATTACCGGACTCATCCATCTTCTTTCTAAAGATCCACTTAGTACCAATTATTGGTCTATTGTGGGGCCTAGGAACAAGGTGCCAAACTTGGTTGCGCTCAAATTGATTGAGTTCCTCTTGCATGGCTAGCAACCAATATGAGTCCGCCTCGGCTTCGAGGATGCTTTTGAGTTCAAAATGAGAAATGAAAGCAAAGTTACCACATAAGTCATGGAGTTTGGAGCGAGTTGTTACCCCTTTAGATGCATCACCTAAGATGAGCTCCTTGGGATGATTTGTAGCATATCTCCAAGCTTTAGGAAGCGGTTGAGAGCTTTCCTCTTTATTCTCTAGAACATCACCAATGGATTCTTGCTTTTCTTCTTGAGCGGGTGAGTCCTTCAAGGATAATCTCTCCATGTTTTCACCAATGGGTCAATCTTTACAACATTCTCAGCAACCACATTAGATTCTTCAAACTTAACATGCATGGATTCTTCAATGGTAAGTGAAGATCTATTGAATACTCTATAAGCTTTGCTAGTAGTAGAATATCCAACAAAGATTGCTTCATAAGCCTTAGCATCAAATTTACCCAAGTTATCTTTAGTATTCAAAACAAAACACTTGCATCCAAAAATTTTAAAATATGCAACGTTTGGTTTTCTAGAATGATACATTTCAAAGATGTTTTGGAAGAATTCTTACACAAATAAATACGATTTGAAATATAGCATGCGGTGTTTACGGCCTCGGCCCATAAATATTGAGGGAGGTCATATTCACTTATCATGATCCTAGCCATCTCTTGAAGTGTTCTATTTTTCCTTTCTACAACTCCATTTTGTTGTGGAGTTCTAGGACATGACATTTCATGCTTGATTTCTTTTCATCACAATAAGTCATGAAGAGTTGGTTAACAAACTCACCACCTCTATCACTCCTTATTCTCAAAATCGAAAAACCTTTTTCTTTTTCAACCCTTTTTCGAAAAACTTTGAAATGAGAAAAAGTTTGATCTTTGTGTTCCAAAAAGAAAACCCAAGTGAAACGGGAAAAAATCATCAACTAAAATAAATGCAAATCTACTACCATTTAAGCTCTTAGTTTTAGTTGGTCCAAAAAGATCCATATGAATTAATTCTAATGGCCTAGTTGACATGATATCCTTGATTGGTTTGAAGGAAGACTTGGTTTGTTTTCCAAGTTGGCACGCACCACAAATGCGGTCTTTCTCAAACTTCAAGCAAGGTATACCCTTCACCAATTCCTTAGAATTAATCCTAGAAAGATGGTCAAAAGATGCATGTCCTAATCTTCTATGCCAAAGCCAAGAATTTTCATCGAATGCATTCAAGCATTTAGTAGAACAATCTAAATTAAGCATGTCAATGATATAGACATTATTGTCACGAAAACCGTAAGAATACAATCATTGGTTTTAACATCAAAAATCTTGCAAGAAGAATCATCAAAAATAACTTTAAGTCCACAGTCACAAAGTTGACTAATGCTAAGCAAATTATGTTTTAAACCATCAACAAGAACAACATTTTCTATAATAGGAGATGCACCAATTGAATGTTACCTATACCGATGATAGTGCCCTTGGAGTCATCCCCGAAGGTGATGGAGCCACCTTCCATGTACCTTGATAGGGTTGTAAAATTATTGATGTCCCATGTCATGTGTCTTGAACAACCACTATCAAGGTACCACCGCTCCTTACGTCTTGGAGCCTTGGTGTGTACTACATCAAACAATTTAGGACTTGATTTTGATACCCACATTTTCTTGGGTCCTAAAGGGTTAGTGTCATGAACCCAAACAAGATTATTTGATCTATTTACTTGGTCATAACAAAACTTAGCCAAATGTCCATTTTTACCACAATAAGTACATCTATACACTCTACCATATTTAAAAGCATAGTGAGTGTGAGACTTATGAGCTTGTGTGGATTTAGCATGAGTGTTGTGTGAAGTGTGAGCATGAGGAATCTTAACATGAGAATCTTTGACATGAGAAGTGTGCTTTTTAGAAAACATTTCTTCAAGTTTCTTAGTGTTAAAAGCACAATCTTTCAAACCTTTTCAAAATCAACCATTTTAGTTTTTAAAGAAGAAATTTCTTTTTCATCAACCTTAGGAAATTTTGCCTTACAAGAAACCTTGTAAGCACTAAATTCTTCTTGGATAGAAATGAGATTGGAAGAAATTTTATCTTTTTCTTTAGAAACCATAGCAAGTTGATTTTTAAGAAAAGCAACTTCCTTTTCCAATTTTGAACACTCAATCTTTTTATTATCATAAGTTTCGGAGAGTTCAACAAAAGCATGTATAAGAACTTCTTTACTTAATTCATCTTCTTCTTCATCAAGAGGATGAGAGGTTACCTTTGGTGTGTTTGCCATGAAACACATGTTTGCCGTATCCACCTCGTCTTCGGACTCGCTTTCCGAATCCCAAATTGCTTTGTACGCTTTCTTTTCCACCAGCTTCTTTGGCTTGAAGGAGGAAGTCATCTTCTTCTTGAACTCCGGGCAACCGCCATGATATGTCCGGGCTTTCGGTAATTGTAGCAAATAATTCTTCTCTCCTCTTTACCTTCAAATTTTCTTTGGAAGTTGAGCTTGTTCTTCCAGTACATCCTTTTGACATTTCGCACAAGAAGGGAGAGCTCCTCATCTTTTTCTTCATCTTCTTCATCGTCCTCAAGAGTGGATGAAGATTTGAAGGCTATGGACTTCTTCTTTAGCGGAGCGGCCTCTTCTCTTGCCTTCTTTTTCATCTCATGGGTCTTTAAGTTCCCAATGAGACTGATGAGGTCCATTTCATCCTTGTCGTTCAATTCTTTCAAGGTGGTGGCCTTTATCTCCCATGATGAAGGAAGAGCCCGAATCACTTTCCGCACCTTTTGGTCATTGGAAATATCATCACCTAAAGAAGAAAGAGCATTGGTGATTTTAGTAAACCTTGTAATCATACAATCAATGGTTTCATCATCAATCATTTTAAAAGATTCATATTGGGACCTTAAGAGATCTATCTTAGCTCTCTTAACTTGTGAAGTCCCTCGTGTGTGACCAACAAATGTTGCCAAATCTCATAGGCGGATTGGCAATGTATTACCCGTGTAAGGTCGTCCTCATTCAAGGCGGTTAGAAGGGAATTTTGGGCCTTGGAGTTAGCCTCATATTCTCTAAAGGTAAAGTCGGTCCATGTGCTCTCATCACTATCGGGTACTACATAGGGTTTGGTCAAGGATTTAGCTACTAAGGTACCTAAAGATTGCAAAAAGATAGTCATCCTAACCTTCCAAATAGGGAAGTTGAGTCCATCAAATTTAGGAGGGGTTTTAATGTTATCGCCATGTTTACAAGTGAATGACAAATGGAATGCAAATGTTGATTAGCAAATTTTAAGGATCTCTCTAAGGATGTTAAGCCAAACCTAGAGTCCAAGCTCTGATACCAATTGAAAATCACCTAGAGGGGGGTGAATAGGTGATAATGCTAATCAATGCACAAATAAAAATTATGATGCAACAATCTCCCAAAATAAGACTAGAAGCCGAACTCCCCGTAAAGGGCTCTGAACTCCTTCCTCGTGATTCCTCTGGATATGAGTTGGAGGTGCACAATGCAATCTTGTTGTATGGGACTTTGATTGACAAAATGAATGAAAACAAGTGAATATTGCAATGAAAATAGCAAGCAAGTAATAAGAGCAATGAAAGTAAAGTAAGAAGCAAGAGCAAGTAAACCAAACGCAAACACCGAGAATTTTTCCGAGGTTCGAGCACCCAGCTCTACGTCCCCGCCTTCCCCAGAAGGATTTCTAACCACTATAACTTCACAAAGATGTTACAAAATACACCGGAGTACCCAACTCCACAATCTCAAGTACAAGTTCTCTCTTGGTGATCAAAAGACCACAAACTCTCTTTTGCAAAACTCTTTTCCCTTACAAAAATCCTTGTAGAACAATGAGTAGGAATGAAGCTCTTGTGTGTAAGGAGAAAAGAAAAAGAAATCAGAGAGTTCTTGAAAACACTTCAGAAAATGAGAGAGAATTTCAGCACAAAACCAAGAAACCAAGCTCTTTTGAATGCCTAAAACTTTTTAAACTTTTGCAAATTTTTCTTGTTATGAACCTCTCCCCAAACACCCCTATTTATAGTAGAGGGCTAGGGTTTAGAGATAAAACATACTTAAGACCAATTAGGAAGTATTAGGGTCAGCCAATAACATTTAAACACTTATTAGAGAGAAAAAGACAAATAAAACATGTTTAAAATTATAGCTGTTACTGTACAAACGGCTATGCCGGTCGACCGGTCGGTCGACCGAAGTTCAAAAATAAGAGCCGTTGCCGGCTCTCGGTCGACCGCCCGGTCGACCGAAAAATACAGAGAACAAATGTCTTACAGTCAGGCAGGTTCCGGTCGGCCGCCCGGTCGACCGTGAAACGTGCACACGGATACGCACTGCTGCCAGAACCTCGGTCGACTGGGTCGGTCGACCGGCTTTACCTGGCACAGGGTCGGCCGACCGGACGGTCGACCGGCTCAGGTCAAAAGATAAAACTGAAACAGGATTTTGAAGGGATTTGAAATCTAAACAAAATAATTTTGATTTGAAACATGTATAATACCCAAATTTGAGTTTATAAACAAGAGGCTTTAAATAAAATAATTTTTACATATTTATAGAAAATATTCTTGGAAATAATATGTGCGCAAAAATGTGTGTGAAAGAGCTTCAAACCTATTCACTATTCTTTAACAAAACTATAAACTAAAAACAAATCTAATTAAGTCTCTTGAGTAATCTTGAGCCATGCAATGCCTTGCTAGAGCCTTCTCTTCTATGTTCCTTCCTTGATGTGCAAAATGCCTTCTTTGCTTTATGAATCTAGAAGTTCTTGCAATAGCTAAGCAATGGCCTCCAAATATGGTACTAACCTGAAACTTATCTTAAACAAACTTATTAGTACCAAATAGCTCTTATTTGTTTTATTATCATCAAAACTCTAAACAAATGGAGAGTGTAACCTTTTAGGCCAACACTATCTACCTTTACACAAGATCTAAACAATCTTAAACTAAACAAACCGATGTCTTCTTGTAGAACTCCGTCTCCAAGTCGACTCGATCCAAACGTGATCCACCGAGCTTGACTGCAACCGAGTGCTAGATGCTTACTTGACGCTCGAGCTCTTGAATCACCATGTGAAAGCTCCAAAACACCTTTGTTGAAGCTAATCACCTACTAATATCTTGATCAAATATCTTAAACTGAATATCACAAGATTATTAGTAAACTATAATTACATGAGTTAATCATCATCAAAACTAGAGTGAAGGGCCTCTGGGCCAACACCTTATATATAGGCAAATCATAAACATTATTAGTTTATCTCACCAGATCAATTGGGGTGTGATTTGACCAAAAGGAAGTAAAAATGCCTGTTGGAAAAATCATAAGATAAGACAGATTTTGAAAACTAGCTGTTATGGCTTTTGACAGAACTTCGGTTAACCGTAGTTCATTTCTGAACTAGCCATTGGCTACGATCGACCGGGTTCTGACAAAAAACTTTACACATGGTGGTTGGTCGACCGCTCGGTCGACCGGTACCCAACAGAAACAAGGGTTGTGCCAGTCGGTCGATCTATCGGTCGACTGCTGGGGCTGGTGGTCAATCAGTCGGTCGGTCGACAGACGTGCACAATGTGCACAACCCCTACTAGATGTTTGGTCAACCATTTTGGCCTATAATAGGCTACGGTCGACCGGTCAGTCGACCGACTTAAGCCAAAAGGCATTTTTCAGACTGCTTTTAAAAAGCAAACTATTTTGAAATATTTTGTATTGGTTTTAAAGAGAAATAGTAATGTATAGGCAATGAAATACATGTTCTAAATAGGATATACAAATTTGAAAAAATTTGAAGTATGTATCAAGTACCTAACATGCAAAACACCAATATGATAAAAACTTGTATTTTTGAAAACGTGTTTATTTGTGTGTGTTACTTCTTGAGCATCAAATCTATATTCTAAACTTTAACATACTATTTGTGTGTAGTTCCAGAAGGATATGAGCTCAAATCCTTCTCACTCAAATATCAATATCCGACATTCATATACAAGATCCACTCCATTGAAGTTGATCTATATTATTTACAGTAACTAAAAATTAAAAACAAAGTGTTTTGAATACTTTTTGCCTATCCATCAAGCGACGCAAAATGGACAGCTAAAAGCAGTGAGTTGGTTAAAGCTCTGTCTTTAGTTAACAAATTTTTGATCCGTGCTTTTGATCATGATCTAAACTTAAAAACCCCTACAAACCATTTTTTGTTAGTTTTCAAATGTTCTACACCGTTAAACTAACCAACTCACTATTTAAGCCGTTCATTTTTCCCTACTTAATGCATCGGTAAAAAGTATTTTAAATATATGATTTTTGATTTATAGATCTTGAAATAATATAGATCAACTTCAATAGAATAGATCTTGTATTCGGATAATGCATGGTTGTATTTGAGTGGAAAGGATTCGGGCCCGAATCCTTCCGAAACTGCACAAGTCTCTCTCTCTTTACACACAAACACAGACACACACACACGGGTACATGCGGAAGGATTCGAGTTCAAATCCTTCCCACTCAAATACAAACTCACCCCATCCAAGAATAAGATCCACTCCGCTGAAGTTGATCTACAATGTTTCAAGTATCTATAAACCAAAAATCATGTAATTTTGACTACTTTTTACCCATCCATCAAGTAGGCGCAAAATGGACTGTCAAAAATAGCATATTACTTAGATCTACATCTTTAAGCATACAAATTCTCGATCCGACCAGTTCATCAAGATCTAAACACTTAAAAAAACCTCACAAACCAATTTTTCTTAGATTCAAATATTCTACACCATTAAACTAACCAACTTACTATTTCGGTCGTCTGTTTTTTTCCTACTTGATGCATGGGGAAAAGTATTTAAATACTTAATTTTTGATTTATAGATAGCAAATAATGTAGATCAACTTCAACGGAGTGGATCTTGCATTTGAATATCATAGGGTTGTATTTGAGTGTCGAATCCTTGCGGAATGACACAAGTCTCAGTCTCTCTCTCTATACACACACACACACATATAGACTAGGATCATTCGGGAAGGATTTAGACCTGAATCATTCCCACTCAAATACATACCTACAATATTTAAAAATAAGATTCATTCCGTTGAAGTTGATATACATTATTTAAAGTGTCATAAATAAAAAATTATGTAATTTTAATACTTTTTACCCACCCATCAAGTGGCGCAAAATGGATGAACAAAAGTAGCCTATTGCTTAGATATATATAATTAAACATACAAATTCTCTATCTGATCATTTCATCATGATCTAAAAAGTTAAAAACTCTCACACACCTATTTTTGTTAGATTTCAAATATTCTACACCGTTAAACTAACGAACTCACTATTTAGGCCGTCTGTTTTCTCCCGGTTTCCCTAATTGATGCATGGGCAAAAAGTATTTAAAATACTTAATTTTTGGTTTATAACTAAATCAAATAATGTAGATCAACTTCAACAGAGTGGATCTTGTATTAGAATGCCATAGGGTTGTATTTGAGGGGAAAGATTCGACCTTGAATCCTTCTGGAATGACACAAGTCTCTCTCTAATATATATATATATATATATATATATATATATATATATATATATAGTAGGTGAGGTAAAAAAACTCCTATATATATATATATATATATATTTTTTACCTCACCTACTATAATATATATATATATATATATATATATATATATATATAGGAGTTTTTTACCTCACCTACTAGCTGAGAGAGTTTCTCAACCGGTGGAGCGTGGCAACATAACAACCACGCATTTGTCAAAAATTTTGGCGGACAAAAAAAAATCCCATTCGAAAAAATCATCAGTCACTTCAATAATTTCTTTAACTAAAATACTCTCCCTTACAACTTTTTTCTATCTGTAAACTGTTCATTCCAAAAAAACTTACAGATCTGAATATTTTAGTTCATCAATCCGAAAAAATTTGGTGTTATTGATTCTTAAACTTTCTAAACAATTGCGTTTCAAAATTTATTTTTTTAAAACAAAGTTCTGATCAAGATGGAGCCCAAGAAATTATCCGCAAAAAATGTAAAGGGAAAACCTAGAAAATCTTATTTTTTTGAGTTTTGTAGCCCTTAATATTTTGATTTTTTGGTTGTGATTTCTATTTTTTTTGTTTTTTAAAAAAATCCCTCTTTTAATTTAACTTCGATTCAAAAGTGACTTTTGCACTGATTTTTTTGATTCAGTTTTGTGTTTTAATTCCAAAGAAGAAAATAATACAAAAGTTTTCCAGGAAAATTTTGATTTTGCTTAAAATTTTCAAGAATCTTGGTTTTAAAAAATAATTATTTAAATTTTTTAGTTTAAAAGCTTGCAACTTGGGTCGCAATTAAGATTAAAAAAGTCACATTTTCTGTTTTAAAGAAGTAAGAATCAAAATTAAATCTATTTATGCGATTTGAAATAATATTGTTTAATTTTTTACTCTGAAACTTTTAATCGAAGTCACAGTTTAAGATGAAAAGAAAATGAGAATTAACGATCTTATTAGCGATTAATTTTTTTAAACTTTTAATTTTTTAACACTGCGACCACAGTCACCAAGGTCACATTATTTTTTTCATTCCACTTGGTTGACTTGGATCACAGTTCTTTATATTATTTTAATGTGTTACTTCGACCTTGGTCACAGTCTGTGAATAAAATATTATTTTTAAACTTTATTAAAGTCTGTTTTGTTTTTAAGATTATTTTTTTTAAAACTGTCACAGTGTTGCCATCCCTTCTATCTTTTTAGTAGCCAGGAGCGCAGTCTGTTCTACTAAGTTCGCTTAATAGGATACTGCGATCTTGGTAGCATTATGATGAAATAAGGGTCGCGGTGCTCTGAACCATTAACTAAGGTCTTCATTAGTTAATTAATTGGGTTAATTAGAAAAATGCGATCTCTGTCGCATTGTTATTTAATAATGCGACATTGGTCGTAATATATTATAATTTATTATCTACTCTGATGACAAGGTTGCAGTCATTTATCTTTTCCAAATTTATTTTAAAGTATTGTGATCGTGAATTTTTTTATTTGTACTTATGTTGTTGACGTTTCTGCATTATTAGTAAGAACTGAAGGTTCGTCCTATGAGATCGAGTCTAAAACCTATGTGTGAATTAATCAGAAAATTCAAAAAGCATATTCAGGCAGTTTTTGTCAATGCGATAAAGGAGACCCCGGCTGGTGCAATTTTCATGGCCTTCTACAATGAGGAGTTTGGTGCTGACAAAGGCCTGAAATCAAACACAAATGTACTAAAAATTGTAAATCAGTATAATATAGAATTAACATCCTTTCTTATTGGGGCAAACAAATTGAGTTAATAGCATGTTGCCCTAATGTTTGGTTTACCTATCAATGAGGCAGATTTCATTATGAATAAGTGATTGCACGCATTTATTGCATTATTTTTTATTATATTTTCAAATTCATCATATAATAAATCTGCTAAATTTCTTGTCTTAAATGTCTATTTTGTAGAAGATAATCATGGGGAGAAAGGGGATAAAATCAAATAAATATAAGTTAAATTCAGATTTAACTAGATCTATTTGGTTAGAGCAGGATGATCCCAAATTCAATTGGTTAAATTCAGTTTTTGGTGAATTAAGTATTAAATCTAAAGATCAACCGAGGATAACGTCAAATACAGAGTCCAAATCCAAAGGGATAAATGGATAGGGAGAAGATCAATGGATGAGATGAAGTAAATTTGACTCAGATTCTATCTAGATACATTTTAGTATTTGAATCATAACTTTCGCTACCGAAACGCAAAGCTAATAATTCAAGGTGATCCAGAAAGAAGACTTAAAAGGATACAACTTTTAAGTTGATCACTATTTCTAGTTCTATCATTTGATAAGTTATATTCAGCAATCAATACGCCAACAAGCTGTAAATCAGAACTGAATATCCACATCAAATCAAGTTTGGAGATAAGGGGAAGATTCAAATTCAAAAATATCTAACTTTCCCTATCTTTATACTTCTCTAACCTCTATATTTCTCCTATAAATACCTACAAACTCAAAGGCAAAAGGAGGAACGACCAAGTAGAGAGTAGAATTTAGGCTATACTATAGTTTGTAACTTAGATTTTTAGCTTTCTTTTATGTAATTTTTATTTTCTTTATGTAACTGAGGGGAGAGGAGACTTTCATGGAGGAATGAGAACAAGCTTGTACTGAAGGTGACACTGGTGTAATGATCTTTTCTTTATTGTTATTTGAATCGAATCGAAATTTTTTTTCCTTTTCTATTCTTTTTTTTTGCTTCCCTCTTCTGTGTTTGTGGATCCAAATGAATCCGATAGCCTCGAAGTTGCCTTACCCTTGCAAGTGTCATTGATGGCTTATGGTGATGGATATCCATTTTTATGGTAGTGTAGCTTGCCCCTTCATTTCATAGTATAAATTGGGAATGGGGAAGATCCTATTTGTCATACTTCGCTCGCTTTCAAACAAAGGTACATCGTCGATACGGGTTAAAGCTAAGCATGCGCCGAAGAGGTCAGTAAGTTTTTTAGGTTTTAGTTTTCTTTTTTTTAATTTTTTAGTTTAGATTACCAACACCATCAACACCCAACCCTTTTATCACTCTTTTCAATTTCTTTGTATATATCTATTTTCTGTTTTCTCCACCTTCTCAATTTATCACCTTCTTCCTAACTTAACTATAACTTAATATTTTTATTTTCTTTTTATAAACTAAGAAAATAAGTATTAATTAGTTTTTATAAATTAAAAGAAGAAACTTACATAAGCTTCCATCGCTAGACCCTCCTTGTGGATCACGACCCGCATAGCCACTTGCTATTGCGCTAGTATTGAGTACTTGCACTCTTTATTCTAAGTTCTAAAATTCTATATTTTTGTGTAGATAAAAACATCAATAAAATTTTGGCGCCGTTATCAGGGAGGGACGGTAAGTTATTCTCTTTTTAGATTTACATTTTTGGTTAACTTTCTTCTTTGTTTTTGGTGTACAGATTTAACAACAAGAAATTTTTGCTGTAGTAGACATATAAGTGGCCGTGGACTCTGTTCAAGAAAGTAGAGCCCAGAAGCCCTCAGATTATCTACATTCTTATGGCAATATGAGTGAACTACTAACCTGTATTTTCTGCAAGTTGGCTGAATTGCATAGTTTAATCTCTGTTGCATTTATTTTTTTGTTTGACTCACTGTATATACATTTCTAACACAACAGTAAAAAGTTAATTGTAAATGCTAAAAATGATTTAGACTTTACATTTAGGCACGTATCTATTTCATTACATTTTCTATTTACTGTTGAAGAATGCTGGAGCCAAGGTATGTGTGCATAGCATTTAGTATAAGGTTCATTCTTATATGAAATATTGCTTGAGTGTTACTTTTCTATATCTTGCACACATTGTACTAAATTGATTTAAGGGCTTGTTCTATAAACAATATAAGGTGAGGAAGTCATTACCCTCCCTTAGCCGACAAATAATCTCCTCACTCACTAACTCAAGCCTAACTAAAACTGAGTAGACGTTGGCCCTAGAGACATCTCGGACTCAAATAGGAGACTAACCTAAGGGGAAAGTTGATTTGAATTTGACTCTTACAAATCGGTGACTAAGATTAGGGATTGAGGGGCGAAACCCCAAAGGCTGGTGGTTTAGCTTAATTAGGCCCATTGCTTTTGCGCGAATACCTCCCACCAATCTTGCCCCTACCTAGCCGATTAACTTGTGGTCAGATTCGACAATATACCCCCCGTGGATAGTCTAACCAGTTAGGAGTCGTTTAGGTCTAAGGTCTACCCTAACTTAGGCTAGATTTTTTTCTTTTCTTTTTATTTGTTTGCTTATTGGTTTGTTTTTCTTTGTTTGTGTTTGACATTTCTTGTGTGATATGACTTATAACAATAATTTTTCCAATTTTAATGGTAATTCAAATTACATCCCAACCTCTCTTTTAGATATTACCAACCCGGCATATCATAACTTTAACCAACCTAGTGTGCCGGATTGGTCTTATCTGAATCATTATATGCCCCAGTCCCAATACTATGAACATGACTGGAATAATCATCACTACTCTTCACAGAGTCAATGGGGATACAACTCCCCTGAGTCATATTGTCAACTACCCTACCAACATCCAGCTTCATATACTCCTTCTCCCGAAGAATCATTAAAAGAATCAATTGACTGGGAAAAGAGGATGGAAGTCTTAGATGAGCTTGAGCGATGAATTCAAATTTTAGAAGACTCAAAATCCCATCAAAATTTTCAAATCATAGATCCTTACTCTTTTTTCAAGGAGAACATGCCAACTTAAAGAGTATGGAAACCATGATTCAATGCTAAAATGATCCAATCGATATAATAGAAGTAAGAATTAGTAGATTGGAGAACATGCGTAGGAATAAGGAAACTCTCCCTATTTAATCTTTAACTATTCCCAACACTTCTAGCCATATTGATGAAAACCAAGAATCATGGTATTTTGAAGACTTTGCCTAAGAGTCAGTTTCACCACAAAGCCTTGAACTTGACCAATATCAATCTATTGACGAATTGGCAAGTTTTTATTTTAATAATATTGAACTTAATCATAAATGTGAACCCGATCCCCAACTTTGTGATTCAGTTTTCATCTTCGAATCTATGTTGACTCCGGTATTCTTACCCAATTTGGACCAATTTTCTAAGCCAACATTTATTCTCGTACCCATAATAGAAATTGAATCAACAATTTTGGATAGTCACATTTCATTATGGGAAAAGAATGTGAATATCAATTGTTGGACTTGGACTCAACGCTTGAACCAAAACTAACTCTCGAACCCAAAATTAATTTTTCTAAGTTAGTATTGGTTCCTGAACCTATCATTCTTGATTCCAAGTCAACCATTCCACAAAGTCACATTCCTTTGTTGGACATAGGTATAGACCATGATGACTCCGTGATGATTTTTCGGGACTGGTCATGCAAAAGGAGTAAGTTTTATGATAGGATCTTTCATGATCCTATTCATATTGGGGAATCTAAATATGTAAATAGAAAAGAGGCCAATAAAGATGGATTCCGTGAACCACCATATTATCTTAATTGGGTAGCAACGCTTCACCCAATCAGACCACCACCGGAATCACCACCTTAAGGTAATATTTTCCTTCCCTTCTTCTTTTTCATGCATCTATGCATTAATTCATACATTGAGGACAATGCATGGATAGGTGTGGGGAGGGTTCTAACATAACTTAGGTTTTCCTTTTATTAGTCAAAAAAATAATTATTAACATTTTCTTTACTTTTAAAAACTTTTTGAAAATAGAAACAATATTTTGACATATTTTTTGTAAGAAATTAAGTCAATTTTAAGGAATAGGAGAATCATAATTAGGATTTCTTATACTTGGTCAAATAAAATTATTTAGTTGATTTCTAAGTTTAGGAAGAAAATTTGTTAAAGTAATTTAGTCTTGATCTTTACCTTGAAGAAATATGCACACCTTGTACACTTACACACAGGGTTCAAAAAACAAAGATTCTTTTGCTTTATAAAAAAAAGAAAAAAAATATATGTATATCTATGTAAAATAAACAAATCTAATTATTGATTAGTTAGGTGCTTTGGCCTAAGAAAGCCTTAGTATTTATGCAAAAGATAACTAGATAAGTTTAAAATATATATATATATCCTCTGATTAAGCTGGGTATTTGTGCCTCATGAAGCATAAGTATTCATGCCTAAAAGGGATACATTTTATAAATAAAAACCCTTGGTTTTGTAGCCTTGTCTGCTCGAGTGTTTAATTCCTTAGGGGTGTTTTCTCATCTGGTGTCCTAAGACTGTCCGGTTTGGGTGTCCTCGACTAAAGGCTCGTTACATGGACAGATTAGAAAGCCTAATGGAATTGAGGAATAAATACCACCAAAAATAAATATAAATAAGGCATAAGAATTAGAGTTAAAGAACCTTTAGTCAAAATTTCACGATCACGAAAGTGCATATTACTTAGGGTAAAGTAATAAACTGGATGAAAAATACAGTTTGACTCCTTACCTTGATTGATAACAAGTTTTTGAAACTAAGTTTAGAAATGAAAAGTTCAGTTTTCCTATAACTTATAGATTACTTAATTCTTACAATAATATTTCAAATATTTTCTATTTCAAAATGTGTTTTCAAAATATTAACACTTTGTTTCCCTTCCTTTATGGATTTTGTGGGTGTAATCCACTGAAAACCCTCACGAGACAAAACTCGTCCTCTAGGGGAAGCCTAGAGATTTAACGGCTTGTTGCACATGCTCAGTGCAATCGCGTAACCTGCGAAAGTGGTCTAATAATCTTTGATTTAGTTTTGTTGTTTTGCTCGAGGACGAGCAAAAGATAGGTGTGGGGGTGTGATTGCACACATTTATTGCATTATTCTTTATTATATTTTCACATTTATCATAAAATAAATCTGCTAAATTTTTATCTTAAATGTCTATTTTGCAGAAGATAATCATGGGGTGAAAGAGGATAAAATCAAATAAATATAAGTTAAATTCAGATTTAACTAGATCTATATGGTTAGAGGAGGATGATCTCAAATTCAATTGGTTAAATTCAGTTTTTGGTGAATCAAGTAGTTAAATTTAAAGATCAACCGAGGGTAACATCAAATACAGAGTCTAAATCCAAAGGGATAAATGGATAGAGAGAAGATTGATCGGCAAAAAGCAAGCACAAAAATAAGTAAAAAGGGAGTGGGTCGATGTTACTGCTTTTGCGATTCTTCCGTAGTAGCGAAGTGGCTATACGGGTCGTATCTACAAGGAGGGAGAGCGATGGAAGCTTGGTGCGGCTTCTTTGTTCAAGAAAAGAGAAAGTTCTTTGTTTCAAATAAAGAATTGAAAAATGAAAACAAGTCGTTTCAAGAATTGTTTGAAAATGATTTGGTGGTTTGTAAAAGTAGATTTTTCTTAATGGTAAAAACGCATGGCTAACTTTCTACTAACTGCTCCTACTAACCTCTAACTTCTTGATAATATAGCCTCACGATGGATCATAGGCATGCATCACCCTTGTGCATAGGAACCATTCACGTGAAAATCGAGTGAAGGTTCTTCCTTTAACTTAGCTTTACACGATAAATACTTGAAGTTCCCTTATCAAGATCCAATTGAAGGCGAGAATAGGGGAAGACACAAGTGCACTAATGGTATCAGCAAAGTTAAAAGGAAATCTCTAACTTACAACAACAAGTAAAGTAGACAACCCATAGATCATCAAAAACCCATTAAGCATGAAATATAAGAAGGTAAATACTTGAATATAAGTTAGAGTTAGAACCATCGTCTTAAGATGCCATAGCTCTCATTTGCACAAGGCTTGTTTGATACTATTGACTCATTTAGGTTTATCAATCAAGTGTTAGAGATTAGTGGGTTAGTAGTTAGTTAGCCATGCAAATGAAAAGTTAGTTAGACATGGTAGTAAAAGAAACAACAAAAGAAAATGGGTAAAGAGGAAGGAGGTTATACAACAATAAGAAAGTAAAAGTAAATAATAAAGACAAGTAAATAGAAAGAAGAAAGAGAAGTAGTTACTTGTATTAGCTTGTCACCTTTCAAATACAACTTGTACACACTCTCTCCTTTCACTCTAAGAGCTAAAACTAAAACTAGAAGAAGAGGAAACTAAAACAACTACAACTCCTACCAACAAAGCAACAATACAACTCTAAACTCTGGATATCTCCTTTCTTCAGACCCCAAAGGGGTATTTATAGGCACCAGGGAAAAGGAGGCCAGGGGGTGACCAGTGCCCGAAGAGCAGGCGCGCGCGCCCAAAGGGCCGCGTTTCCGCGGCCCTGCAGGGCGGTGCGCGCCTGGCTTTGGGCAACGCGTCGCCCAGTTTGTCTCCTATTAGGTTGGTCTACTAGTTTGCTGATATGATTCCCTAGACTAACAAAATCACCTCCCTAAAGTCAATGGCTACTTGGTAGGACTTTAATCACCCATTAAATGGTGATTAAAGTCTTCTTTTTCATTTGCACACCATGGACCTACGATCAAGCAAGCATAGCTTTATTAGCAGAATTTTATACCAAATAAATATGAGAATGTGATGAAAATTATGCAAAATTAGAGACTATCACACCCCCACACTTATCTTTTTGCTCGTCCCGAGCAAAACAAAAATAAGAAAATTATTACACCACTTTCGCAGGTGACGCGATTGCATTGAGCATGTGCAACAAGCCTTTAAACCTCTAGGTTTCCCCTAGAGGAGGAGCGTTGTCTCCTAAGGGTTTTCAGCAAATTGCACCCACAAAATCCAGTAAGTAAAGAAAAGTAGTTAGTTGTTAGCAAAAATTCTGTCATGAAAAAGAACGTTCAATCATCTAAGTAAAAATGACCGAATGATGTAAGAATTAGGTTTAACCCTCATAAGTCCTCCTATATTTTAGCCTTCATAAAAGAAGAAACTATGATTTTTCTTTAAATTTAGAAAGGATCTTGTACTCCTAACTCATTCTGTTATTTTACTTTAGATAGATATGCATAATGTGTAAGTGTGATGTGCTTGGGATTTTTCAACTTAACTTTGAATATAATTTAATTTTATTAATATTTACTTATTATTCTTGATTCTATTAGGCTTTCTACTTTACTTATGTAACATATATCAAACCGATAACTCCCAAACCAGATGGTCTTAGGGCACCAGGTGAAAAAACACCCCTCAGGTCAAATATGTAAGTGGAGTAGGCCATAAAATCAAGATTTATTTATACATTATTATAGATTTTTTTGGGCATGAGTAATAATGCTTCTTGAGGCACAATTATCCAGCTTTTTTTCCCTAGAGTTGTGTCTCTAATCCCAAGCATGTGAGTGCGGTTATGTATATTCTACTAAGACTAAATAAAAGGTATGAGTTATTTTACTTATCCCTTTTAATTTTTTAGTCAAACCAATCTTTCTTGTTTATTTAGGTAAAAATAAAGATTCATTAATAAGGTTCCCTTAATTCCTACAATCTTTTGGTATTTTTTATAAAGAGTATGAAATTTTTTTTCAATCTGGAGTCTTTTTTTTAAGAAAGAAAAAGAAAGAATAAAAGGAAAAAGAAAAAGTGTTAGCACCCCCCACACCTATCTAATGCATTGTCCTCAATAAATGTGATGTAAATGCAGATGCAGTAAATAGGGGAAAGAATTGATATCACCGTCTCCTCTGACTCGAGCCGGTCAAAGTGCTAGGTCCGGCCGAGCGTGAACGCCGGAGGGTGTCCTCAATACGTTCCAGCCTAGAATCGTGAGCGTCCATGTGTCTCCTTAACCTGATTTGACCTCTAAAAATTTTTTTTCATGCCCTTCCAGATGGAGGACATGAATGCATGGGTCTCGGTAAGGGGAGGTTGTTGCCAAAAGTGTGGGTCATCTTCCTCATCCATATGTTCCTCTGAGTATGATTCAGCAGGAACATCTTTGAGCTAGACGGTAGGAGTCCAGATTGAATGCAAGTAGCTATTGTAGGCACTGGTGATGCACTCGGGGGTAACTAGTACTCTATCATATGCAATAAATTCCGCGTCGGGCAGAAAGTTTTGGCAAAGACGGGTGACTAGGACAGGTAAAGAGTATTTCGCACCCTTAGTGCGTTGGGAGTTGGCAATCAGCTGCTGCAAAAGCATGGTGTTGAGACAGACAGTGTGTTGCCTCGTTATGAGGCTGTAGATAATATGAAGGGCAGGTCTGTAGAAAGAAGTAGTATGATCAATACCCAAAATATAGCGTTGGATCCAACATCTAATGCAATGAATGTTACAAAATGTGGTATTTGCTCGAACACCATGATCGAGCTCAGTGCAGCACACCCCCATCAAGGTCAGGTAATCAATCAAGGGCAGGGGCAACATGCTGAGGGGGGATGGGACTTGCGTGACCGCTTCAATGGTATCCCGGGTGACCGCAAGAGCCCCGTGATCAAAATGGACAACAAAGTAGTCATGGTCAATTGTCTCAATGTCAATACCCAAATAAAATTGTTTCACTAAGTCCGGGCAATAGTAGGCTTCAAGAGTGGTATTATCATAAACTAAGCCATACCATTGCCACTCCCTAATTCGATCTAAAAATACGGTACCATACCCTTGAACATCAGTAAATATACGGGAGAAATCTTTCTCAGGAAATATGGTTAAAGCCATGATTGAGTATGGAAAAATAGAGAGAATGGGTAACGAATTGCAAACCTCCCCCGGAAACCTTGGGGGGAACAAAAAAAATTTTGCCTAGAGTAAATCCAGACAGGGAAATCCAAATCCTTGGCGAAACTGAGGAGAGCTTTGAATTTTGGCCGCGAGGGAGATTGGCGGCGCGGCCAATTTTTGGACCAGGCATAATAGGCTGGGCGCGGCTTGGTGGAGGAGTTAGGGGATGGGCTTTGGGTGAGAGGTGAGGGGACCCTGGCGGCGCGCCTCTATCAACAGGGAGACCGTGGAAACGTGGCCTGGAGGAGTGGGGCGCGGCTGAGTAGTGGAGAGAGAGGGGGAAGTTTGGGGAGGATGGTGGCTCGTGACCTCCTCTCCTTAGATCTGGAGAAGAAATTCAGGTTAGGGAGCAACAAGAGGGTGGAGAGGTATAAGAAGGCACAACAAAAGGGTGAAAGTCCAATCTACCCCTAGGTCACAAAAGTATTTACAAGTTCACCAAGGGTATGGTTATTTGAAAGACCTCATCCTCCTAGTAGGTGTGTACAAATGATTCTCTTGTCATTTATATACATTGTTTAGTGATATATGTTTATTTATTTATTTATTTATTAATTTTTTATTCTTTATTTATTATTATTATTATTATTTTTAATTGTTGTGGTTAGGTGTATGACGGGGCAAAAAGAGTCAGCACACTATCAGTCGGTGATGTAGGCTCAGTGGTCAAAAAGGGCTTCAATCTTTGCCTATTCACTTTGAATTCCGTGTTGTTCTTAGGATATATAATAATCACAGCACCGTGTGAAAAAACGGTGCGCACAATGAACGGTCCAGACCAATGAGTTTTCAGCTTCTCCGTAAAAGTATGAAGCCTCGAGTTGTACAACAGAACCTTATCTCCCGGGGCAAAGTGTTTCTGGGTTATGATCTGGTCATGAAAAAGTTTAGTCCTGCTTTTGGTGATTCGGGCATTCTCATAAGCTTCATTCCATATCTCTTTTAATTCTGCGATCTACAGTCTCCTTAGCTCACCGGCCTTACTCAGATCAAAGTTGAGCTGTTTAATGGCCCATAAGGTATGGTGTTCTAATTCGACTGGTAGATGACAGGCTTTTTCAAATACGATTCGATAAGGAGACATCCCAAGAACTGTCTTAAAAGCAGTGCGGTAAGCCCACAATGCATCGTTGAGTTTGACCGACCAATCCTTTCGGTTCTATCCGACAGTCTTTTCCAGAATGAGCTTGAGTTGTCGATTGGTGATTTCTACCTGCCCATTTGTCTGGGGATGATATGGAGTGGATAACTTGTGTTTGATGGAATATTTTCGCATCAGAGCTTCAAAAATTTTGTTGCAGAAATGTGATCCATTATCACTAATTATCGCTCTAGGTGTGCCAAATCGGGAGAAGATGTTCTTTTTGAGAAATTTAACAACCAGTTTATTGTCATTGATCTTAGTTGGCACAGCTTCTTCCCATTTAGAGACATAATCTACAGCAACCAAAATGAACTGGTTGCCGAAGGAATTAGGGAATGGCCCCATGAAGTCGATACCCCAAATATCAAAAATTTCAACTTCTAGGATCGGGTTTAGGGACATCATGTCTCTTCTTGAAATTTTCCCAATTTTCTGACAATTTGCACATCACTTGCAAAAATGGTATGAGTCTTTGAATAAAGTGGGCCAGTAAAACCCACTTTGAAAAACCTTCTCTGCAGTCTTGCGGGGACTGAAGCATACTCCTCTGTTTCTCCTCTGGTATCCATCATCTAATTATTTGGTCGAGACAATACTTAAAAAGATACGGTTCTTCCCAGAAGAAGTACCATACTTGGGCAAAGAAGAGGTATTGGTCTTACTTTGTCCAGTCAGCGGGTAATTGTCCAGTGGCTAGGTAATTAACAATGTCCGCATATCAGGGTTCCTTAAGAATGTCCAGGATGTGCTCGTCTGGGAAATCCTCGTTGATTGGAGCTTGTATGATCGGTGCGTTCGGAATTCGTGAGAGATGATCAGCGACCACATTTTCTATACCTCATTTATCCCAAATTTCCAAGTCAAATTCTTGAAGAAAAAGGATCCACCGAATCAATCGGGCTTTTGCTTCTTCTTGGTCATGAGGTATTTCAGAGCCGAGGGATCCGTTAAAATCACCGTCTTCGAACCTAACAAGTAGGGCCGAAACTTTTCTAACGCAAAGACAACGGCCAAGAATTCCTTCTCAGTCATTGTATAATTCTGTTGGGCGTCATTCAAGGTCCTACTCGAATCGTAAATCACGTGCTGCCTATTATTGATGCGTTGTCCTAGAACAGCGCCAATAGTAAAATCAGATGCATCACACATGATTTTAAACGGCTGGGCCCAATTAGGAGCAGAAATGATAGACGCAGAAATAAGTTCTTGCTTAAGCTTCCCCATGACTTGAAACATTCATCGTTAAAATCGAAGGGCACGTCCTTAGCGAGCGGTTGGTTAAGGGCCTAGCGATTTTGCTAAAATCTTTAATGAACCATCGGTATAACCTAGCATGCCCTAGAAAGGATCTAATATCCTTGATGCTTTTGGGTGGTGGAAGCTTAGCAATCACTTCTACTTTAGCCTTATCCACTTCAATGCCTCTCCTAAAAATCTCATGGCCTAAGACAATCCCCTGTCTCACCATGAAGTGACATTTCTCCCAGTTTAGAGTTAGGTTCTTCTCCTTGCATCTTTGCAGCACTAACTCTAGGTGATGAAGACACTAATCAAATGAATCTTCGTAGATGGAGAAGTCATCCATGAAAATCTCAAGAAAACGTTCCACCATGTCAGAGAACAAACTAAGTATGCACCATTGAATGTTGCAGGAGTATTCCATAATCCAAAAGGCATGCGCCGATAAGCAAAGGTTCCGAACGGTCAAGTGAACGTGTCTTTTCCTGATCTTCTGCAACAATAGGGATTTGGTTGTATCCCGAGTACCCATCTAGGAAGCAGTAGTACTCATGTCCAGCCAAACACTCAAGCATTTGGTCGATGAAGGGTAGCGGAAAGTGGTTTTTACGGGTAGCTGCATTCAACTTCCTATAGTCGATACAGACACGAACCTTGGTAGGCAATCTTGTTTGCACTAACTTTTTTGGTCATTTTTAACTACCGTGAAGCCAGCTTTCTTTGGGATTGCATGAACAGGGCTAACCCTTTGGTTATCAAAAATGGAATAAATGATCACATTATCTAATAGTTTCAAAATTTTCATTTTAACTGCCTCTTGCATGAGTGGGTTAAGCCTGCGTTGTGGGTCCCTCCTGGGGTTGGTTCATCGACTAAATGGATTCTTTGTTGCACTATGGCTGAACTTATCCCTTTGATATTCTTCATCATCCATCCAATGGCTTCTATATGTCTTTTCAGAATAGACATTAAGCTGTCCTCTTGTTGCTCAATCAGGTGGGATGCTATGATGACTGGCAAGGTGTCCTTTCCGCCCCGGTAGGCGTACTTGAGGTGCTCAGGTAAGGCCTTTAGCTTTAAGGAAGGTGCTGTTTCATTGGAGGCAATCTCCGGACTTGCAATCCTCTGATGAGGTACACCTAGGCTTGACGCCCAATCCACTGCTGAATCTACGATCTAGTCTAAATTAAAATCCTAAGCCTCCAAATCAAACTCTGCCTCCGTCTCTATCTCCATACTTTCCTCTTGCTCACTGGTCAGATTTTCAATGAAATTGACCTCAAAAGTCTGATCATTGACATCCCTAGGTTGTCTTCCAAGATTGAAGACATTGACTTCCTTCGTCATATATCCAAAGGTCAATCGCATAGATCCGTTCCTATAGTTAATTATGGCAATGGCTGTAGTAAGGAATGGGCGCCCTAAGATGACTGGAGTTTGAGACCTTAGATTGGACACAGGTTAGGTTTCAAGCACAATGAAGTCAACAGGGTAGATGAAATCCCCGACCCCAATAAGGACGTCTGTGATTTCCCCCTTTGGGATCTTCACAGATTGGTCAGCTAGCTGAATAGTGACTCGAGTTGGGCTTAGCTCGCTCACCCCAAGTTGCTGGTATACTGAGAGAGGAAGCAAGTTGGTACTTACTCTCAGGTCAAGAAGTGCTCTACTAATTTCGGTCTGTCCTATGGTACAGGAATGGTGGGACATCTGGGATCCTTGTGTTTCACTGGAATAAGACCAGACAGAATTTCGCTTATATTGATTGCCAAGAACACTTTCTTGGGCACATTGGTCTTTCTCTTCTTAGTACACATATCCTTAAGAAATTTGGTATATGCTGGGACTTGTTGGATAGCGTCAAGAAGAGGCACATTCAATTTGAATTGGTTGAACATCTCTAGCATCTTCTCCATGTGCATATTCTTATTGTTGTTCCTAAGCCTATTGGGAAAGGGTGCTACAGGCTTATGAACTTGTTCAGCAGCTTTGTCCTCGTCAGATGTGTGAGGAGCAGTTTGGGAGGAACTAGCAGAGGTGGAGGCTGGAGTAGGATCGGGATGGACTGGATTCTTCTGTTGGTAGACCTGGTTGTCTACCTTCCTTCTAGAACGAAGTGTGTGAACAACATTACACTGGTTGATCGATGGATCCTGAATTTCATATGCTTGATTGGAGGTTTTTGGGTTAACTAGCGGCTGACTAGGTAAAGTACCCTTTAGTTTTTCACTTAGGGAGCTAGCTAATTGGCTCATCTGTATTTTCAATCTCGATATCGCCTGGGAATGGTTGTTCAGCGTCTGTCCCTGGTTTTACATAAAAGTAGCTTGGGACTTCATGAAAGCCTCGATACTCTCCTCCAATTTACTGAGTTTCTTTTCCATGGGTGAGCTTTGGGAGGAGGAAGATGGAGCTTGACTAGGGAAATTTGGTGGAGGACTTGGATGGTGAAATTTTTTTGGAGAAATTAGGCCTAGGAGGATTATTCTGGGCCCAGAAGAAATTTGGGTGATTCCTCCAACCTGGATTGTATGTTTGCGAGTAGGGATTAGGCAGCGGCCGTGAATAGGCCGCGTTCAGGTGGCACTTGCTGGGCATGAAAAATAGGGCACTCTTCAAAGACATGGTTTGGCGCCTGGCAGTATGAACAACCCGAATTGTGGATTGGTGGTGGGTTGATTTAGTTGATATTGGTTGGCTCTTTAGTTTCCAGAGCCTCTATTCTCCTCATTAGGGTTGCAATCTTAGCCTCGGCAGCTATGGATGATTCTAAAGATAGGAGCCCACCTCTTGAAGCTATAGATTGTGAATTCCTTAGTTTTTTCTAAGGCTGGCTCCCATTGTAGGGTTTTCTCAGCTAAATCCTCAAATAAATCCCAACCCTGGTTCTCATCCTTCTGCAAGAACCCTCCCTGACACATGGTCTCTAAAAGGGTTTTCGTTTGATAATCTAAGCCATCGTAGAGAATCTGGTACTGAGCCATTTCTCCACACCATGATGAGGGCATTGAGCTAGGAGATCTTTGAATTGCTCAAAGTATCTCCAAAATAGTTCGCTTGGTTCTTGCCTGAACTGCATGATATTCTTCCTAATGAGGGCAGTTTTGTGAATTGGGTAGAATTTCTTCAAGTAGGCCTTGACGAAATCATCCCATGTCGTGACAGAATCTACCGCCAAACTGTACAACCATTTCTTCGCTAGGTCCTTTAGGGAGAAAGGAATGAAACGTAACCTAACGGCATCGTTTCCTCGCTGGGGGATACGCATCATGAGGCACACTTCTTCAAATTCCCTAACAAAGAAGTATGCATCCTCCTATTCTAAACCATGAAACTTTGGGAGAGTGTTGATGAATTGAGGCTTTAATTCAAAATTATTTTATTTGCCTCAAGCAGTTTTATACAAGATGGTAATGAAGTTCTAATCGGGTAAAATCTGTCCTGAAGTGACGCCATCACCGACTCTAGATGCAAAGGTAGAGAAGTGTTTCTGGTTAATCTGGAAGTTGCAGGATCTTTCACCCACTCTTGCATGCAGCACACCACAAACAACGTGAAGATAACAGACAATCGAAAAAAATAAAAAACAAACAAAAGAAAGAAAAACAACACCAAGCCTTAGTCTAAGGTACCTGGACCTAGACGACTCCTAACTGGTCGATTCTCCGGGGAAGGTTGTTGCAGGAACTCGACTATAAGCTAATCGGCCAGGAAAGGGCAAAGCTCGGGGGAGGTATCCGGGCGTGAGCCACGGGGCTAATTACGCCAAACTATGGAGCTTTCGAGGATTTACCTTTCTATCCACTTTCCTTAGACACCGATTTTGCGGGAGTATAGTTCTTGCAATTTTCAACCTCGGTTAATCTCTTAGTGAGTCCGAGATGTCCCTAGGGCCAACATCTATTGATTTTTAGTTAAGGCTTGGGAAAGTGTGAGTGCACTTGGAGATAGTTTTTGGGCTAAGGAAGGTGATGAGATCCTCACCTTATCTTGTTTATTGAGTTTTACCCTTAAAGTCATTGTGCAAGTGTACAGTTTATTCACAACAAGGTAACACTCAAAGCGATAAATCACTCCAAAAATGTTGGTTCTATTCTATATGAATGCACACGTACCTTTTTTCCAGCACTCTTCAACAGAAATTGAAATGAATTGAAATAGACACGTGCCCTAAATGCAAAAGTCTAATCCAAATTTCAATTAAGCAACAAGTAAATTTCTATTGAGTTTATTACACATATATAGGGTGAAGCATTCAATGGAACTAAAAAATTTAGAAAGCAATTTTTAGCGCTTTCGGTAATCCTACAAACGAGTTATTAGTACTTCAATCGGAAAAACTCGCTTTTACATGAATTTTTCCAAAGGCAAATGAATCCTTGCACAATGTCCTTGGCCACCTCTTTCGCTTCCCGTGATCGTGAACTCCTGGTACTTCTCTTACACACAAAAATAAAGAACAATCTTTTAATATTGAACAATAAAGTCGTTCCCTCCCTGTTGGATCGGAGGAAAATCGCGCACAAAAAGTGTATGTTTTGAAATCGATATTTAAAGTGTGTGTGCTTTGGCTTCCTCGATACTTCCGTTATAGCATAGAGGCTAAAACGAGTCGAATCCATAAGGACGGGAGGCGATAGAAGCTTTACCAGTTATTCACATGTTTGTTAAAAGTTCTTAATGTTTGAGCGAATGTAAAGAAAAGAAAAGAATGAATGAAAAGAGAAGTACAGTGAAAACAAAGAAGTGGGAAATATAGAAGAATTATTTTTGTAATTTTGTTTGTATGTCTAAAACAAAGTGAAAAGAAAGAAAATCATGGCTACTAATTACTAATGACTCCACCAACATGCTAACCTCTTAGTGATAGTTGCCTCACATATATCATTGGTCATCACTAGTCCTTAGTTTTAAGAGCGATTCAAAGTATGACCCATATGTAACTCATCACAACCTAACTCAACAAAATAAGTTCAAGCTACACTTAAACCATCAAAACTAAAAGTAAGCATGGAGTAAAGTAATGTTAGCTTGTTAGTGGTTAGGAAGTTAGAGTTAGATCCATCATCATGAGCCATCAATAGCTTGCAAGAGCAAGGCCAAATTGAAGCTATTAGATTCATGTGGATTATCATAAAAGTAGTTAGACTAGTTGGTGGTTAGTAGTTAGTTGCCATGAGAGAAAAGTTTAGCTAAACATTTAAAAGAGATTAGAGAGAAGAAAACATAGAGAGGTAAAGAGAGCACCTTTCATAAATTGTCACCTTCTATTACAAGCACTCTTGCATTCCAAGCATGTACCACTCTCTCTCTCCCTATTATAAGATCTACAAAATGAAAAATACAATAGAGGAAGAAGAACTAACCTAAACTAAACTACCCTAAACTATAACATGGAATGAAAACTACTCCTAAAACTCTGTATATCTCCCTTCTGAAAAACCCAGGGGGGTATTTATAGGCACCAGGAAAGGGGGGCAAGGGGACAAACCCTGGCCCAAACGCGCGGCCGCGGGCCGTGGCCGTACGGCCACAGAAACGTGGCAAAAGCCGCATTTTCGTGGGCATAAGGTGGCCGGGCGCGCGGCGCTTCGAGCCGCGCGCTGTCTTTTCTATGCCCTGTCAGTTCCTGTACCTGGTTTCTGGTTTGCAGTCCCTAGTTTGACAGAATCAGCTCCTAGGTCAATGGCTATCTCAATAAGCCTTAATCCAATTAAATGGTGATTTAGGGTCTTCCTCTTCATTGCACACCATGCATCTAGAATCAAGCAAGTAAAGCTTTATTAGTAGAATTAATACGAAATAATGTGAAGATGTGATAAAATATACAAAATTAGAGACTAATCACACTCCCACAGTTATCTTTTTGCTCGTCCTGAGCAAAACAAAAGAAAGAAAATTATTACGCCACTTTCGCAGGTGACGCGATGCACTGAACATGTGCAACAAGCCGTTAAACCTCTAAGTTCCCCCTAGAGGAGGAGTTTGTCTCCTGAGGGTTTTCAGCGGATTACACCCACAAAATCCATAAAGAAAGAAATCAAATATTAGTATTTTGAAAATGCATTTTTGAAATAGAGAAAAGTGTTGAAGAATTTTTGCGAAAATATAAGTGATCCAAGGTCAGAGGTTAACCAGAAATTGTTCTTTCTTAAACTAAGTCAAAATGCAAAAAAAAAATCTGGTTATAAATTAAATGTAAGAATTTAAAATTGAATTGACTCTTTGATCTTTCATAAAACTTTCAGAAAAATATGCACTTTGTAAACAGTGAAGGTTTTTTTTGGGATATCGACTCTAACTTTCATGCCATTTATTTATATTATTATATATATATATTATTTTTTTTTCTTTTTCTTCCCTTAATTTTCTTAGGTTTTCTTATTTATTTGGGTAGTTAGCCTTTAGCCGGCAACAGCGCCAAAATTTGATCGGTAAAAAGCAACAAAAATAAGTAAAAAAGGAGTCGATGTTAAGCGCTAGTAGCGAAGCTATAGTATCCACAAATAGTAGGAGTGGGTCGATGTTCTGCTTCTTTCTTATATATAGCTATATATATCCTACAAGGAAGATGATACAAGTTTGATGCGACTTCTTGTTCAAGAGAAGATAAGTTCTTTGTTTCAAATAAAGAATTGAAAATGAAAACAAGTTATTTCAAGAATTGTTTGAAAATGATTTGGTGGTTTGTAAAAGTGAATTTTTCTTAATAGTAAAAATGCATAGCTAACTTTCTACTAACTGCTCCCACTAACCTCTAACTTCTTGATAATATAGCCTCACGATGGATCATAGGCATGCATCATCCTTGTGCATAGGAACCATTTCATATAGAAATCGAGTGAAGGTTCTTCCTTTAACTTAGCTTTACACCGCAAATACTTGGACATTCCCTTATTAAGATCCAATTGAAGGCGAGAATAGGGGAAGACACAAGTGCACTAATGGTATCGGCAAAGTTAAAAGAAAATCTCTAACTTACAACAATAAGTAAAGTAGACAACCCATAGATCATCAAAAACCCATTAAGCATGAAATAAAGAAGTTAAATACTTGAATGTAAAGATAAGTAAATAGAAAGAAGAAAGAAGTAGTTACTTGTATTAGCTTGTCATCTTTTAAATACAACTTGTACACACTCTCTCTCTTTCACTCTAATGGCTAAAACTAAGACTAGAAAAAAAGGAAACTAAAACAACTACAACTCCTGTCAACAAAGTAACTATACAACTCTAAACTCTGGATATCTCCTTTCTTCAGACCCCAGGAGGTATTTATAGGCACCAGGGGAAAGGGAGCAAAGGGGTGACCCGTGCCCAAAGTGTAGGCAGGCGCGCGTCCAAAGGGCGCGTTTCGCGGCCCTGGCAGGGGGCGCGCGCCTGGCTTCGGGCAGCGCGTCGCCCAGTTGTCCCCTGTCAGGTTGGTCTGCTGGTTTGCTGATATGATGCCCGACTGACAAAATTGCCTCCCTAAAGTCAATGGCTGCTTGGTAGGCCTTTAATCACCCATTAAATAGTAATTAAGGTCTTCTTCTTCATTTGCACACCATGGACCTAGGATCAAGCAAGTAAAGCTTTATTAGCAGAATTTTATACCAAATAAATATGAGAATGTGATGAAAAATATGCAAAATTAGAGACTAATCAAAGATCAACAGATGCGATGAAGCAAATTTAACTCAGATTCTAATGGATACATTTTAATATTTGAATCATAACTTTCTCTATGGAAATGCAAATCTAATGGTTCAAGGTGATCCAGAAAGAAGACTTAAGGGCTACAACTCTTAAGTTAATCATTCTAATTCTGTCATTTGATAAGTTATATTCAGCAATCAATACGCCAACAAGCTGCAGATCAGAACTGAATATCCACATCAAATTAAGTTTGGAGATAAGGGAGGATTCAAATTCAGAAATATCTAGCTCCCGTATCTTCATACTCCTCTAAACTCTGCATTTCTCCTATAAATACCTACAACCTTAAAGGCAAAAAGAGGAACGACCAAGTAGAGAGTAGAATTTAGGCTATACTGTAGTTTGTAACTTAGGTTTTTAATTTTCTTTTTTATAATTTTTATTTTCTTTATATAACTGAGAGGAGAGGAGACTTTCATGGAGGAATGAGAATAAGCTTGTGCTGAGGGTGACACTGGTGTAAGTGATCTTTTCTGTAACGCCCCGATCCTAAAGATACGGAGACGTTATGGCGACGCATATACGCGAGGAAAATACCCCACGTATACACGCTAAGCCTCAATTGTAACCTGAACAAGCTATAAATCAGAACTAAAATAATCATCGATCACTGCAATAATACATATAGTCAACCACGCATGATATCATATGAATCAAGAGCTAGAATAGTGACTGGAATAAGAACTGAACTGATATGACAAGAATCAGGAAGTAATATGAAAGCTAAAAGATAAGAGTACCAGAATAGAATAGGAAGAAGCTCCAGCTATTCGCGAAGCATACGGCCTCAACGAACACCTGCACAAAGGAAACCAACCGTCCAATAGCTGGACGTGCAAACCCAGGGTCGTCAGAACGCGACCATAATGAGTGTGTGTGTAAAGGGAAAACAGCTCGTGCAGAAGAACAATGTGCATAATTAGTAATAAGAGCAACTACAGATGAAAAGACCATAAACAGATAAATAAAAGAACTGTAATAAACATAATAACAACACGAATAAAGATAGGCAACAACTGATCAATAATAAGCAAGCAACTGATGTCTCAATAGGTAACCTATCATATGTCGCTAGGCTGGTATCCAAGTCTGGTCAGGGTTATGGTTATATGTTTATCACAGTAATATAAATATACAGTCAGGTGATATAGTCAGTCACAATACATTAACAGTTTATTTTCATTTATTATGTCAGCGAAACCAATTGCCACCTGTAATAGACGCATCCATACTACGCCTACTACACGTGTCAACCAGAGTCCTAAGTTATTGAAACTGATTGGTTGGAGACGTTGTCCATGTTTTAGGGTCCCGTACATACCCGGGACCACGCCTCAGTTTCCTGGCGCTGAACCAGGCCGTACCGCTAGGTACTCAGTAACAGTAACAGTAACAGTAATCTCACTGTGAAACAGTGGAACAGTAACAATACAGATGGGATGCCAGTCATCCCTAGGAACCCTGCAGTGGAACCCTCAGTCGGCTGCGCAACCTGTATCCTAGGTCCACCCAAAATACAGACGCTGTCTCCTCCATCAATTTTCTCAATCCAGTGTAAGTTGTCTATTTATATTATTATTTATTCAATTCAATTAAACCAGTCAATGACGATATTATTGATCGTGTATGGAAGTAGCACTCAAAATATGTATTATCTATGAATCAATTGAAATGCTTAAATGTGCTTAATATACCCACGATACTACCGTTATAGCGTTGGCTCAACGGGTCGAATCCACGGGAAGAGCTAGCGATGGAAGCTTTACACGTATGGTAGTGAAGTGATAAAACTAGTATCCTTCTCTTGATTATAAACTTAGTGATGCAAATACAAAAGAAACCAAAAGAGGATGGATATGTTCATGGTGGAAGTGGAAAAGAAATCAAGAAGTGATGTGGATATTGTATTCACAAGAAAAGAATAAGAAAACTTAAAGAAAGCGATCCAAGACTAGATTACCTTGCTAGCTTGCCAAAGCTTACCAAACTCCTTGATAATGAAAGCTTTGCCTAATGTTGTCACTCCATAGGCTTAGAATTCCTCTCACGTGTTGACCTAATTACTTTCTCATTTGCAAGATGGTGGTTTAACCATCGGAGAAGAGAAGATCATACACTTGCAAGATTAACAAAAGCAATCACCCATGAGTAGTTAAGTAGGCTAAGCTAGTGGTTAAACTAGTACATGGAATGAAAATCTAGCTACAAGAAGCCATTACAAAACTAAACAAATCTAGAAGTAAATTGCAAGAATTAAACAAAGCAAGTAAGAAAGCATGTAAAGAAAGCACAAGAACTAGAATCAAACTCAAGTAGAGGAATGGAGGATGGATCAATCCTTGCATAGCTTCAAGTGTCACCCTTGATTATACAAGCTCTCTCCCTCACAATCACTCTCTTTTGTAATGAAATCTAGGGATAGAGAAGAGGGACTACAAGAACAAAAACCTAAAGAGAAAATACATGAAAATTACAACTAATGAACTAATCTCCTCTCTTCTCTGATCAGTTTTGCTCGCAGGTCCAAGTCCAGGTATTTATAGACCCAGGTGAAGGATCCAGAAGATATTCTGTTGGCGCAAAATCCGAGGCCAAACAGACTTGTAACTGCCGCCGGATCTCCAGGATCTTGCAAGTTGGCGGCAAAATCTGGGCCGTTGAGCCCAGATTTTCTGGTAGGATTTGTTTGTTAGGAGGTTAGCCACGTGGTATTCTGGATCTTTCTTTGGGCGCGCGGATCTTCTAGATCTGGATTTGAATTTGGCTTCTCTTTAATCTTTGATTAATCACTTAATTATCGCTAATTAAGGTGATTAATTGCTATCTCTCCTTTAAGTGTGTACTGCAAAATGTAGAGAAGAGGAGTAAAAATCACATATTTATTTGTAATATGTATGGGAATTATGATGTAAAAAAGCAATATTGGATACTAATCACACCCCCACACTTATTCTTTTGCTCGTCCCGAGCAAAACAAAGAAAAAGAAAATCTAGACTAACAATTTATTTACACCACTTTCGCAGGTGACGCGATTGCACTGAGCGTGTGCAACAAGCCGTTAAACCTCTAGGTTACCCTAGAGGAGGAGTGTTGTCTCCTGAGGGTTTTCAGCGGATTACACCCACAAAATCCATAAAGAAAGAAGACAAATGTTAGTATTTTGAAAACGCATTTTGAATAAGAGACAAGTTTATGAACTATTTTTGCAAAAATATAAGTGATCCTAGGTCATAAGTCCACCTATAATCAATCTTTCTTAAACTTAGTATCCATGCAAGATCTTGTTATCAATTAAGGTAAGAGTTCAAAATTGGATTGAATATTTTATCTTTCATAA
Organism: Agave tequilana; assembly: GCA_038442645.1. NCBI lineage: Eukaryota > Viridiplantae > Streptophyta > Magnoliopsida > Asparagales > Asparagaceae > Agave > Agave tequilana. The sequence goes on from JAVJIF010033974.1 coordinate 52,801, forward strand.
AAGACCTAGATAATATGCACACCGTGCTCAGTGAAAATTTCTGGGATTTCAACTCCAACCATCAAGCCATTTATTTATATATATATATATATATTTTTTTTTTTTTTTCTTTTTCTTCCCTTAGTTTTATTAAGCTTTCTAATTCACCCATGTAGCGAGCCTATAACCGATGACTCCCAGACCAGATGGTCTTAGGGCACCAGATGAGGAAACATCCCTCGGGTTTAAGGACTCGAGTGAAAAAGGCCACAAAACTAAGAGGGATTATTCTTAATCACCGTTAGGCGTGAATAATCATGCTTCTTGAGGCACAATTACCCAGCTTAATAGGTGAGATCACTGTTAGGCGTGAGTCATCATGCTTCTTGAGGCACAATTTCTCAGCTTAATAGGTGATCTTTATTTATATATATATTTTTTTCTTTTTCTTTTTCTTTTTTTTTTTTTTTTTTTTTTTAATCTATATGCATTTTTGGTCTTTGTCTCCATCCCAAGAATGTGTAAGTGTGAAGTGCATATTATCTAAGGCAAAAAATTCAAGATAAAAATATCTCACCAATTTTACTTACTTAACCTATAATTTCAAACAAGATCTATTACTTCAACTATGTTTAAGATGTCATAATTAAGGTTTTCTTAATTTCTAAGATACATCTTAATTTTCTTAAAAATAGATTAAAACTTTGTCTCTTATTTCAAAAAAGTTTTTATTTTAATTTTTGTTTTTTTTTTTTTTTTTTATATATTTTTTTTAATTTTTCTAAAAGAAAAAGTAAAAATCTAAAAGAAAGTGAAAAATCTAGAAAAATCTAAAAATAAAATGGAAGACCTAAAAAAATGAAAATCCTATAAAGAAAAAATAAAAAGTCCTATGTTAGTACATACCCCCCATACCTATCTCATGCATTGTCCCCAATGTATGCAAGATAAAAATAATGCATGAAATAGGTAAGGTAAAAAGTCACTCCCTCCTCCTCTTTGGACCCGCAGTGGTACTGGGTCCTGCCGACTGTGTTCTCCTCAGCGTAGCCTCAATATCATCTAACCTGGAGGATAACCTGGATGATTCCTCCTCCACCTTCTTCCTCAACCTCACCTGACCCCTAAAAATTTTCTTCATGCCCTTCCAGATGGTGGACATGAAAGTTCGTGACTCTACTGGGGGTTCCTGCCTCCAAAATTCCGGTTCATCTTCATCATCAAGACTCTCCTCAGAGGAGGACTCTACATGCTCGGTCTGTACAGTAGGAGTCCAGACTGCGTGTAAACAACAGTTATAAGAACTTGTAGGTCTCTCCGGTGCAACAAACACTCTATCAAATGAGTCAAAAACATCGTCTGGTAGGAAAGTCCTACACAGACGTGTAATCAGGATGGGGTGAGAATATTTAGCACCTCGTGTGCGTGAGGAGTTGGTGATAAGTGCATTGAAGATAACCTTGTTCAAACAGACCGAGTGTTGACGTGTCATTAAGTCATGTATAATCTGTAACACTGGTCTGTTGAAAGAGGAGGTGTGCTCAAGCCCTAGAATGTTTCGTTGGATCCAACGTCCAACACAGTGAATATTACGAAAGGTCGTACTGGCTTTGAGCCCACGATCTAACTCAGTACACCGAGCACCCATAAGAGTCATATATTCAATCAAGGGGAGAGGCTCGGTGTGGTGTGTAATGGTTGAGACAGAAGTGATTTCCTCAATAAGAGGAAGCGTGATGAACAAATCTCCAGTGGGCATGTGTGTAGTGAACTGGTACGTTTGTGAATCAATTGATGCGTGGTCTATATGTGTGTAAAACATGTTTACCAAATCAGGACAATAGAATGCATCAGTCTCAGTGTTGTCATATACACTAAATACCAATTCCAGGCCCTAATTCGATCTAAAAACACATGTCCATAACCATTTGCATTACTCAAAATTGGCCCAAAATCTTTCTCAGCAAAAATAGATGGTGCCATAATATGGATCTAAGATGAAAGCAATAAAAAGAGAAGATGAGAAGTCGAACCACCCCGGATTACGTGGGGGGAAGAAAACGATCTCTGCTGTGGATGCAGAGAACTCTGGAAGAAATTGTGACACCAGATCTGGAAGAAGCACTTGAAATCGACTGGTGTAGAATTTTTCTGGGCACTGGAATCTGCAGAACTGCCGCGTTTGCGCGGCTATGCTTGCGGGTCCGCGGCAATGTGAAGGAATCAGGAGAAGGGAAAATTTTTGTGCGGTGCGGTTTGAAGAGGAAATTGGGGATCTGAGGTTTGTTTCTCGGTTGAGAGAGGAAATATGTGGAGGGGTATTTTTATAGGAGAGAAAAATTTTGAGAGTCCCTAAATTATCCCTAGGTCAAAAACAAATTTACCCTAGGGATTTATGAAAAGAATCTTTGACTCCTAGGAATTTGGAAAGACCTCAAATTTAGGAATGCTTTGAAAGATGGAATTTGAGGAATCCTAAGAATTTTAGGAATCCTAGGGATTTAAAAAGATGGAAAGAATTTGAATTTTGAAAATATGGGAATTCCTAGGAATTTAGAAAGATGTAGAATTTGGAAAATGTGGGACTCTTTTAAACATGAAAATCCTCCTTTATGTTTATTTCTTTTTTTTTATATTTTTTATTATCTAAATTCTATGTTAGTAAATCCTATGTTAGTAAAAAAAAAAAAAAAAAAAAAAAAAAAAAAAATTAACTTAAGGTGGTGGTTCCGGTGGTGGTCGGATTGGTCCACGGAACATGGCCCAATCAACTTGTCGTTGGGTTTTCAGAAACCCACCAAAAATCACAGAAATATGACCCACTAAAATGATGTATGCATGTGTGCTCTTAATTATATACATGACCACCCCATCTAATTTCAAGATTTTCCTAATAATTTCAGAGTCATTTTCATCAAACTCGTTGTCCCAGAATGATAAAAAATGACTTGGACTTGAAAGGAACACCGACTCAGGGAAGTGAATGAAGTCAAGATAAGGTTCAGGAGTCGGAATGGATTTAGAAATTTGGTCCAAGTCAAGAAATGTCAACTCAAGTCCACATGAATTGTCCAACAATGGAATGTGACTATTAAAAATTGGTGATTCCAGTTCAGGAAGGATGGGAATCAAAAGACTCTAGAAGATTACTCAAATTGGGTAATATAACGGAGTCAATAATGATTCAGGGATTGGAACTGGATCACAGATGTGCAAATCTAGGTCACATATCTCATTTAGTTCAATTCCACAAAATGGAGAACTTGCCAAAATGTCAATTGGATCTTCAGAAGTGAAAAATTGGGCAAGTTCGACATGATCCTCACAGATGGGTGATTCAACTTCATTGTGAATTGGGAATGGATTCAAGGTTGATTCCGGGAAAGAATTAAAGTGAGATAAAGATACGGAGTCATTATGGAATCAGGAAGAAGAATTGAATCACAAAGTTTGGGTTCAAGATCACATTCCTCATATAGTTCAATAAAATGTGGAGAACTTGCCAATTTATCAATGGAATTTTCAGAAGTATGGAATTGGCCAAGTTCTATGTGATCATCATAAAAGATTGGTGATTCATTTTCACAATGGATAGGAAATGGATCCAATACTGACTCGGAAATGAAGTGAAATCAGGTAAGGATATGGAAGTCATGATTGAATCAGGAAGTAAGTTGGAATCATCAAGTGAAAGTTCAGGATCAAAATCATGTTCCAGTTCAATTTCAGGAAAAGGAAACTTGCAAAAATGTCAATTGGTTCTGAAGTGTGGACAAGTTTATTTTTAGGAGATGAAAAACTTGCCAAAATGTCAATTGGATTTGAATTTTGGACAAGTTCAAGTTTAGGAAATGAAAAACTTGCTGAAATTGAATCTGAATTTCCAAGATGACAAGAGTCTTGAGTCGTATCAATAGAGTGTGGTACAATTGGATTAGTCAAATGTTGATAGGCTAGAGTTTCCTCTTTCCTAAGAAGGTTATCCAATTGATCTTTCACACTATTGAAAGACTCGGTACGTGTTGTTTGATATTGTAAGAAAGACTCTTGCAAGATGTCTATACTCTTTTCTAGATGTAATAGATCTACAGATGGCTGCTCTAGAATGGGAGTATATGAATCTTGAAATTGGAAATTTTGTGAATCGTGTGAGTCAAAAATGGGTGGTGATGGAAAAGTGGACTCACACAAGAGATCTTTATCGTGTTCATGACAAATGGTTGTTTATTAGGAAATGGTGGAACTGAGTAGGACTCTTGAAAATATGGTGGAATTGGAGAGGGAAAAGATTCTGGAAATGTTTGCTCAGCTCTCTGTAAGTTAGCTTCTAAACTCCTTAGTAACTCAGATTTTTCTTCAATTGGTTCAGAAAAAGGAGTATATGAAGTGGACTCGGAAATGAATCTTGTGAATATTGTGGACTTGGTGGAAATGGTGGACAAGGATTTTGATAATTTGACTCGGGGTACTTGAATCCCAAACCAGAGTAAAGAGTTGAAATTATTTTGGACATGATAATTGTTAGATGGGGGGTATGGGTCGTAGTGATTCGGATAAGGCCAACCCGGTGTATGTGGTTGGTGCATATTATAAAACACCGGGTTGGAATTATCTGAATATGGTGTGTGTGTGTGACATAAGGATTATGATGGAAAGAATTGTAATTGTAAGCCATATCACACAATCACAAACAAACAAACAAACAAACAAACAAACAAAAGAAGAAAAGAAAAATTCTAACCTAAGTTAGGGTAGACTTAGACCTAGACGACTCCTAACAATAGATCGTCCACAGGAGGTTCAGTGTAGATTCTAACCACAAGCTAATCGGCCAGGGAAGGGTAAGGTTGGTGGGAGGTTTTCCGTCCGGAGACGTTCCTTAATTAAGTAACCAGCAACCTTCGGGCTTTCGACCCTCAACCCCTTTCCTAGACACCGATTTTGCAAGAGTTAAAGTCCAACACTTTTCCCCCTTAGGATAATCTCCTAATTGAGTCCGAGATGTCCCTAGGGCCAACGTCTACTTTTTTTTTTTTTTTAAAATTAGGATTGGGTTAGTGAGTGCGGCGGAAAATGGTTTTCGGGCTAAGGAAAGGGTAATGACCTCCCCCACCTTATCTTATTTACGGGTATGCCCTTAGAATTGAATTGTGCAAGTGTACAAGAAAATAACCAAGATTCACTCTAAGCCAGAAAATCAAGCAAGAGTTTGTCCTAGTCTATTATGCAATGCAAACACGTACCTTGCCTCCAGCACTCTTCAACAGTAAAAGTAAAGAATTGAAGAGACACGTGCCTAAAATGCAAGTGTCTAAACAATTTTTAACAATTATCAACCAACTTTTTACTGTTTTTTAATTAAGCAGGAATACAGTGAACAACACAGGATTTAAAGTATATAAGCAGTTGTATCTTGCAGAGCAGAAGCCCCTGCAGAAATTTGGTGAGAATTGAGCTCAGGACTGCCGCGTTCCCGCGGCTATTCTTGTGGATCCGCGGCAGAATTAAAGAATCCTGGCCTCTGCTTTCTTGAGCAGAGGGCCAGTTTCACTTAGATGTTACTGCAGTAAATAATTTCCTGTTTTCTTCTCCTGTAACCTGCAACAGAGAAGAATAATAGTTTAGTACTTCACTTTAAACCAAAAAATACGTCGCTCTCCCCGGCAACGGCGCCAAAAATTTGATCGTGTATGGAAGTAGCACTCAAAATATGTATTATCTATGAATCAATTGAAATGCTTAAATGTGCTTAATATACCCACGATACTACCGTTATAGCGTTGGCTCAACGGGTCGAATCCACGGGAAGAGCTAGCGATGGAAGCTTTACACGTATGGTAGTGAAGTGATAAAACTAGTATCCTTCTCTTGATTATAAACTTAGTGATGCAAATACAAAAGAAACCAAAAGAGGATGGATATGTTCATGGTGGAAGTGGAAAAGAAATCAAGAAGTGATGTGGATATTGTATTCACAAGAAAAGAATAAGAAAACTTAAAGAAAGCGATCCAAGACTAGATTACCTTGCTAGCTTGCCAAAGCTTACCAAACTCCTTGATAATGAAAGCTTTGCCTAATGTTGTCACTCCATAGGCTTAGATTCCTCTCACGTGTTGACCTAATTACTTTCTCATTTGCAAGATGGTGGTTTAACCATCGGAGAAGAGAAGATCATACACTTGCAAGATTAACAAAAGCAATCACCCATGAGTAGTTAAGTAGGCTAAGCTAGTGGTTAAACTAGTACATGGAATGAAAATCTAGCTACAAGAAGCCATTACAAAAACTAAACAAATCTAGAAGTAAATTGCAAGAATTAAACAAAGCAAGTAAGAAAGCATGTAAAGAAAGCACAAGAACTAGAATCAAACTCAAGTAGAGGAATGGAGGATGGATCAATCCTTGCATAGCTTCAAGTGTCACCCTTGATTATACAAGCTCTCTCCCTCACAATCACTCTCTTTTGTAATGAAATCTAGGGATAGAGAAGAGGGACTACAAGAACAAAAACCTAAAGAGAAAATACATGAAAATTACAACTAATGAACTAATCTCCTCTCTTCTCTGATCAGTTTTTGCTCGCAGGTCCAAGTCCAGGTATTTATAGACCCAGGTGAAGGATCCAGAAGATATTCTGTTGGCGCAAAATCCGAGGCCAAACAGACTTGTAACTGCCGCCGGATCTCCAGGATCTTGCAAGTTGGCGGCAAAATCTGGGCCGTTGAGCCCAGATTTTCTGGTAGGATTTGTTTGTTAGGAGGTTAGCCACGTGGTATATCTGGATCTTTCTTTGGGCGCGCGGATCTTTCTAGATCTGGATTTGAATTTGGCTTCTCTTTAATCTTTGATTAATCACTTAATTATCGCTAATTAAGGTGATTAATTGGCTATCTCTCCTTTAAGTGTGTACCTGCAAATATGTAGAGAAGAGGAGTAAAAATCACATATTTATTTGTAATATGTATGGGAATTATGATGTAAAAAATGCAATATTGGATACTAATCAATTATCCAGAGTACTAGGACGATACGGTGACAGTAACAATAACAGTACAGTAACAGTCAATCAGTGATCGTATACACGGTAAACAATATCAGCAACTGTGAACAGTAACGGTAACCGTGTATACGATGAACAATAGGACTGTACCGTGGTTACGGTCAAACAATCATTTCCCAGTAACTTCAATAACATGGATAAAATAACAGTAACAGTCTAGCTACTGCCTAATAAATAGTCTCAACTAAAGCTGATCATAATCTCATCCATCCATACGAAAGAGATATCAAAAACTATTCCATCAACTTATATTCCCAATACCATCCTCGTAAATCGTTAAGTATCAGTCCGTATCAGTGTAAGCCAAAACGGTAAACTACCATATCAATGAATCTGTAATTAGTCCTCTCCTCAACACCGATATGTTCTAGTCCTATAACCACCAATAACTGAGATCAATTAATAACTGTTATCAAACTCCAAGATATAGATCACTGATATCGACTAGATTACCATCATCATAACTCAATCTCTATCAATAGATGTAATCAATAACTATGCATGTCCTCGAGATCAACAAGTCAAACACATACCCCAATCATATTAAATAAGAAACATCCTCGAATACATGTATCTAGAATATCTACTCAACTACTTCAGTCGTATCTGATATGTCCTCAAATACTCACTAATAAAGTCATTTCTAACTACTGATCATCATTCAATGTAAATAACATAAGTCCCAGGTCAATCTAAAGTCAACACAACCAACTCATGATTCCAATAGTATATGCTCTACAAGTATCAATACAAATCAAGCAATCTGATATAATAATCGTTATTCCAACATATATCAATAATCAATACTAGTCCTCTCACTCTAACATACAACTCTGATTCATAAGTATTCACAATTCCTCAAGAGTTCACATTTCTATTAAGATTAATCATCAGTTCCCAATACTCGGTAATACATATCATTTACATGCATCTAAGTTCTACTAGATCAAGTCATTACTACCAATGTTCCTCTCTTGAAGTCATTCATCCATCAATATTTATTACATAATCCATGGGTGAAGTCCACAATCCATCGGATGTCTATATATAACAATCAGACAGACACTAATCGACTAGGGGTGTTGGATAAGCCGACTAACAGGGATGTTAGTCGACTACAGTCATGGACAAGTCGACTAATCTGCTTGCAAACTGATACTGAATAAAAACTTATACAATGTTCTAAATCTCCACATCCTCTCAAATACCCTCATGCTACATCCTGATATGTCTACAATAATACTCTAGATATACATAGGACAACATGGGGGTTCTAACATGTATCAAGAATCATGCATATCATATTCCTATACATCCAACATGTAAAATAAACGGGAGATGACCGTCCCACCTTCATGCTCGGCGATCTCCACACATAAGCATGTAATCTAAGTGTTCTACTCAACAATACATCACATATAAAATAATAGCTGCGATCACTTAATAAAAGAGAGAAGGAGGAAGAGACACTCACATTGGGGAATCTGGTCATCGCCGGGCGAGTCGCCGTTACAGTCGCTGTGGTGCCGATCTTCGCTGTTGGACTGCATAGGGGGGTAGCCAGGGTGCTGGAGAAGGCCACCGTGCCGGTCTCTAACGATGGGCTGGCGTGGATCGGGAGAACTCGCTGCTCGCTCGCTGCCGTGCTGCTGCTCTCCTTCCTGGGCTGCTGGTCCGGATCTCACCAAAAAAATCCAAAATGCTGTAACACGCAACCAATACATACAAATAATTATAAATATACGCTAAACACCCACACGTGCATACGAACATATACACGTACACGTACATATACACGTATACAAGCATACACATACATACATATATGCATACTTAAATAAATGCCAATACATATTATTTTAAGTACATACACTTAATTAAATGGCATACCCATCTACACAAATAAATAGGAACCCATGCATATAAATCATGCATACACATACATGGTTATACATAACACATGCATGCATCCAAATTAATAAATATTCCTATACATTAATTAATAAACTATACACATAAATGCTTAAGGAATGAATTCATGCAAACATATGTACCATGCATAAATATCCAAATTAATAAAAATCTATTATTAACTATAAATATCTATACATATTAAATAATTCGCATCCCATGCATGCACAATATTCACCCACCAACATGCAAATATTTGCACAACACACCAAGCATGTAAAAAGAACTCACAATATAATTTATGAAAAGGGAAATAATTAGAAAAGGGGAAAAAATTACTCACACAACTAGGTGCATTGCGGCACACCGACGGAGGCTCCGACGGAGGCGTACGGGGCGCGGAGGGTGTCGTTGGATAGAGCAACTCGCCGTGAAGAGCGTGGGGTGCGTTCGCGCTCGCCGACGGCGATCAACGGCATCCCGCGGAGAGCCCGAAAGTGACTCGGAGTAGGATTTTGCCGCACATGCAATGAAAACTCTCCTTCAAAATAAATAAAAGCAAACCCAAATAAAATACTTCTCTTTAAGAGGTTACATAATATATATAGCATCCATAACAATTATATATATATATATATATACACATGTATCTTAAATAATAAAGAGCAACAAGGATGAAGGCTCACCTGGCTGTGGTTGTTGAAGTCGGCCAATGCAACACACCCACCTACACACACTCTCTCACAATAATTAAAAGGAAACATAGATGAATATAAATGTATAAATATAAATACATAGGTGAAAAGAATGGAGAAGGGGAATAAAGCTCACGGCCAATGGAGGCGTGTAGACCTGGGCTACTGCGCCAGTGCTCGGGGCTGTCGCGCACGGAGGCTGGATGTGTGAGCGGTGGCCTGGATGAGGTTAAAATCAAGCGGTGGAGGGGATCCAACTTGCATGCTCTGCCGGGTCTCGTCGTGGAGGAGGACGCGGAGGCTACTGGACGATGACGGAGGATAGAGCTTGAGACAAGGACTCGGTTGTATGGTTGTTCGGCGCCGCGACACGACGGAGGGAAGGGAGGCGGCCAGCTGGTGGCTGGATCTCGCCGGAGGTGGTCCGGCTAGGGGAGGAGGCGCCGGATCCGGGGTGCTGTCGTTGCCGGGCTGCTGCCGCGCAGGGAGGAGGACGCCGGCCTGGTTTGCTCTGGCGCAGCGAGCAGGGAAGGGGGCGCTGTGGATCTGGGAGGGGTGCGGCTGATTTGGTGATTGGAGGAATTAAGATGGAGGTTAGGGATTTGTTTAGGTTAGGGTTAGAAGATAGGATTATTTATATAAGTTGTATTGGGTTGGTTGATGGATGGGATCCAAATTGGAAAAAGGGCATTGGGTATATGGTTTAGGCCTGGGCTGTTTGCTGGGCTTAACAAACGAAAGAAAGAGATGAGAAGGAATGATGAAAATGACTTGATGGGTTAGGCTCCTATGGGCTTTATTCAGATCAAGACAAAAATAAAAATGATAGAGATTCAAAGTATGACTTGGTAGGATGGGCTAATGGGCTAGGGAAAATGAAAAGGAAAAAGAATAGCACCAATAGCATATTAATATTAATTATATTAACAATAACAATAATAATGATAGTGATGATAATAATAATACACCAACAATGATAATAACCAGGGACTAATATTAAAAGACTTAAAATAATTTTCATATTTAATATATTAATAATCATGAGAAGAAGTATTTTATTAAGTTAATAAAATAATTAGTAAATCAAAACAAATACTTTAGAAAAATGGAAATACAGTATTATCAAGTAGGGGTTATTACATTCTACCCACCTTAATAAAAATTTCGTCCTCGAAATTTCAAATAAAGCAGGGAATGATAAAAGAATCCAAAATCAAGAGAGAACACAACAAGCTTCCACGTCGCCTTGTTGGGACACCACGATTCCACGCGCGCTCTGATCTCTGCTACTATCTTTAACATGGAGTAACGATCTCAAGAGATAGAATCAGGAGGAATGAATAGGAAGGAAGGATGAAATCAAGATGGACATCCAAATCACTCTAATTGAAGTGTTGGAATCATGAATCAACAGATCAAGAACGGAATTCCAAAGGGAGGACGATCAATTTCCAAATGGAGTCAATATTATCACGTGAATAGTATATGTATATTGCAGTGTCAACATAACTGTCTCAGGTTACAGGTAGGAACTAGGTTCTCTTTATGTCGAACCTAGGCTCTGATACCACTCTGTAACGCCCCGATCCTAAAGATACGGAGACGTTATGGCGACGCATATACGCGAGGAAAATACCCCACGTATACACGCTAAGCCTCAATTGTAACTGAACAAGCTATAAATCAGAACTAAAATAATCATCGATCACTGCAATAATACATATAGTCAACCACGCATGATATCATATGAATCAAGAGCTAGAATAGTGACTGGAATAAGAACTGAACTGATATGACAAGAATCAGGAAGAATATGAAAGCTAAAAAGATAAGAGTACCAGAATAGAATAGGAAGAAGCTCCAGCTATTCGCGAAGCATATGGCCTCAACGAACACCTGCACAAAGGAAACCAACCGTCCAATAGCTGACGTGCAAACCCAGGTCGTCAGAACGCGACCATAATGAGTGTGTGTGTAAAGGGGAAACAGCTCGTGCAGAAGAAACAATGTGCATAATTAGTAATAGAGCAACTGAAGATAAAAGAGACCATATAACAGATAAATAAAAGAACTGTAATAAATATAATAACAACACGAATAAAGATAGGCAACAACTGATCAATAGTAAGCAAGCAACTGCTGTCACAATAGGTAACCTATCATATGTCACTAGGCTGGTATCCAAGTCTGGTCAGGTAATAGTTATATGTTTATCACAGTAATATAAATATACAATCAGGTGATTAATGTCAGTCACAATACATTAACAGTTTATTTTCATTTATTATGTCAGCGAACACCAATTGCCACCTGTAATAGATGCATCCCATACTACGCCTACTACATGTGTCAACCGGAGTCCTAAGTTATTGAAACTGATTGGTTGGAGACATTGTCCATGTTTTAGGTGGGTCCCGTACATACCCGGGACCACGGCCCTCAATTTCCTTGCGCTGAACCAGGCCGTACCGCTAGGTACTTAGTAACAGTAACAGTAATCTCACTGTGAAAACAGTGGAACAGTAACAGTAACAGATGGGATGTCAGTCATCCCCCAGGAACCCTGCAGTGGAACCCTCAGTCGGTTGCGCAACCTGTATCCTAGGTCCACCCAAAGTACAGACGCTGTCTCCTCCATCAATTTCCCCAATCACGGTGTAAGTTGTTCAATTACTTTATTATTCATTCAATTCAGTTAAATCAGTCGATGTCCATATTATCTAGAACACTGGGACGATACGGTGACAGTAACAATAACAGTACAGTAACAGTCAATCAGTAATCGTTACACGGTAATCAATATCAGTAACAGTGAACAGTAACAGTAACCGTGTATACGATGAACAATAGAACTGTACCGTGGTTACAGTCAAACAATATTTTCCCAATAACTTCAATAACATGGATTTATACATAACAGTAGATAATACTCAATAGCCAGTCTCCTCTGGAACCGATCAGTATCTCATATGCCTGAACTACATAGAACAACAACCAATCTCAATAGTCATCCTGACCGTCAAATATTAATCCATGTCAAAGTGATCCGGTACAGAAACCCCACAAGTTAATGATCCAATAACCAGCTCTCTCATCATGTCAATTTACTCTACTCCTCGAGTCACCAATAACAGAGATCAAATAGTAAAAGCTATCAAACTCTGAATATATATAAAATCACCGACATCGCTAATTCACTCTCACAATAATTCTATTCATATCACTGAGTAGCCCAGTCTCTAACATCATAACAAGTCCTCATCAATACCAGAATGAATCATCACTTAAATCATCACCAATAAATTAATAACAAGTCAACACATACTGAATCATATCAAGGTAAGGGAATCATCCTCAATAACTTATGGTCTAGAATATCTACTCTTGATACTCAACATCAACAACATATCATCTATCAGACCCCAAATGCCAACAATGTCCATCTCATCTCAATATCAGTCAGGCTCCAATGAAAGGAATATAGATTCTGGGTACTTCTAACTCAAGATCAATCTAAGACACAACTCAACTAATCCAATCATATCTGATATGTCCTCAATTACTCACTAATAAGTCTTGTCTAATTACTGATCATCATTCTATGTGAATAATTTAGTCCAGATCAATCCCAAGTTATGACAACCAACTCATATTCCATTGGTTACATGATCGTCAAGTATCAATATACATCAAAGAATCTGATATAATAATTATCATTCCAACATATATCCATAATCAAGCTCAGCTCTCTCACTGTAACAATTTAATCTGATTCCCGAATCCTCAAGGGTTCACACTTCTATTAAGATCAAACATGATATCCCAATACCCGGTATCATAACATATCATCTACATGCATCTAGTTCTATTAGATCAAGTCATTACTACCACTATCCACCTCTTGAATTCATATACATACATCAATAGTCATCACATAATCCATGGGTGAAGTCCCAATCCAATAAGGAAACCATACTCAACTGACAGCCCAATATTAGTCGACTAGGGAAATACACAAGTCGACTAGAGGTTGGTGTAGTCGACTAATCAAGTGAGTATAGTCCACTACACCAAGGTCAAGTCGACTGACAGGGTAAGGTAAGTCGACTGATACAGATACAGAGAGTTACACCACTTCCAGGTCCACCTATTAGTCGACTAGGCTCCTGGGTTAGTCGACTAACAGAGTGTATTAGTCGACTAACACCTCTACCTGGACACAAAATCTGAGATACATCAACACTTATTCTTCTCATATTCTCTCCAGTACTTACATACTCAACACGCATGCCTACACTAGTAATCTAAGTATTCATATGGTAAATAAAGGGTTCCAACATCATAGACATGTACATCTCCTATTCTATACATTCATCATGTAAAATAAAGGGAATGGCAAATCCACTACCATACCAAGAGATCTCCATACATAAACATGTAATCTAAGTGTTCTACTCAACAATTACATCACATATAAAATAATAGCTGCGATCACTTAATAAAAGAGAGAAGGAGGAAGAGACACTCACATTGGGGAATCTGGTCGTCGCCGGGCGAGTCGCCGTTACGGTCGCCGTGGCGCCACTCTTCGCTGTCGGACTACATAGGACGGTAGCCAGGGTCCTGGGAAGACCTGGCTGCAATCTGGAGGTCTCGCGCTCGCCGAAGGGCCTAGAATCGCCGCTCGCCCGCTGCTTGTGCTGCTGGTCTGAATCTGGATCTGCTGTTCGCGTCGCCGGGCGAGTCGCTGCCACGGTCGCTGTGGTGTAGTTCCTTGCCAACGGACTGCACGGGAGGGTGGCCAAGACACTGGAGAAGGTCACTGTGCTGGTCTCCGGCGACGGGCTGGCGTGGATCGGGAGAACTCGCCGCTCGCCTGAACTTGCGCAGATCTGGACAGCCTGCAGATTTGGGCTGTTCCTCGCTGTTATGCTGCGTGTTGATGATCGTCTGGCTGTTGGGAAGCGCCAGGACAGGTGCAGCATCAAGGGGGTGACCCGGCCTGAGGTGGAGAGGTGCAGATCTCGCCGGAGGGCCTGAGCGCTTGTCTGGATCTTGCTCGGCTGCAGGTCGTGCAAGGGGGCTGCCATGGATCTGGCTGTTGCCCTTGCTGCTGCTGTGTTTGCTGCAGGCTGTCGCTTGCGGCCTGGGCTGCAGCCAAGGGGGCGGCACGCAGGGAGGAGGCGCGCAGCAAGGGGGATGTTGAGGTTGTGCGGTTTCTGCTGCTCGGATGGAGAGGATGCAGCTGGATCTGCAGCAAGGGGAAGAGGAGATCGCGGCCTGGATCTGGGCTGTCACGGTTGCTGCTTGGCCTGGAGCTGCTGCACCAAAGAAGAGAGGGAAGGGGGCGGCAGCAGGTGCTGGGGAAGCTCGCACAACGGCAGTCGGCCTGGAGAAGGTGGGTGCGGCCATCAAGAAGGGGGAGGCGGCTACAGCATGAAGGAAAGGAGATTTAGATCTAGGTTTAGATTTATGGAAAGAGATTAGGATTAGGTCCAGGTTAAAATAGGATATATATATGGAGTGGGTTGGTTAATGGGTTTCGGGTTGAACCAAATACGTATAGGATCAATAGGTTAGGTTAGTATGTAAATGGGTTTGGGTCAACTGGATTAGGATCAAAAAAAATAATTTGGGTATAAGTTCACTAATGGATATTGGATCTAAAAGAGGATAACGGGTAGGCACAAGGATACAAGGGAATATGGCATGAATAGGAATCAAGGGTAAGGAAATATACCACTGTAAAATAATCCAACATTAGTAGCAACATTACCTAAAAAAATAATAGTATTAATAATACCAATAACAACTTGCAATACTTAATTACAAAAAAATAATAGAACACTAATATTAATTAATAAACATTGACAATAAAATGAAGATAACACTAATAGAATAACAATAAATAATAATGGAAGAATAGTTTGCCATTTACTATCTTAAATAAATTTTCCATACTTAATAATAATAATCTCTGAAAATAATAAATTAACTTGATTAAATAAAAATACTCAGTAAATCAAAATAAATACTTGAAGAGAATAAATACAGTAGTTTAGATTAGGGATATTACACAATGGCTTGGTGAAAATATCTGCTACTTGCTCCATGGTATGACAATACTCCAGCTCCACAGTTTTCTGCTTTACAGGCCTCTGAGAAATGAAACCATGTATCCATATGTTTGCTCCTCCCATGATGTACTGGGTTCTTTGCAAGTTGGATGGATGATTTGTTGTCCACAAATATTACAGTCGTTTCTTCTTGTGGATGGTCCATTCCTTTAAAATGTTCCGCAACCAAATAGCTTCACATACAGTAGATGCTGCCACATACTCTGCTTCGCATGAAGATAAGGCCACAACTCCTTTCTTCTTTGAGGTCCATGAAATGCAGTTGACCCAAGATAGAAGACATAGCCAGTGGTGCTTTTCTTCTCATCTTGGTCACCTCCCCAGTCGCTATCTGAATAGCCTACTAACTCTGCAGTTTCACCATAAGTATAAAATAGACCAAGGTTGAGTGTGCCTTTGATATACCTTAGAATTCTCTTTGCAGCTAGCCAATGAGACTCCGTCGGTGTCTCCATATAGCGACTCACAAGTCCGACTCTGTAAACAATATCAGGCCTTGTGATCGTTAAGTACCTCAGGCTACCAACTAGACTTTTGAAAAAAGTCGAGTCTACAAAATCTCCAATTCCTTCTCTTGATAGCTTCATTCCTGTGGCTATTGGGGTGTTTACTGGTTGCAGTTACTCATCTTAAATTTCTCCAAGATCTCCTTCATGTACTTCTTTTGAGATATAAATCCCATCTTGTTGTTGCTTCACTTCGATACCAAGAAAATAGGACATCAATCCATTGTCCGTCATCTCAAATTCATTGAACATCGCCTCCTTGAATTCAGCAAGCATCTCGACGCAACTTCCTGTGTATAACAAGTCATCAACATAAAGACAAATTATTAGAAATTCGCCTTGATGGTTCCTCTTTATGTAGATGGCATGCTCATAAGGACATTTGGTGAAGCCGTTTGATGAAGATAACCATTAATTCGGGTATTCCATGCCTGTGGTGCCTGCTTTAAGCCGTACAAGGCTTTCTTTAGGTGATATACTTTGTCTTCTTGCCCTTTTAACCAGAAAACCTTCTGGTTGTTGTAAATACACCTCTTCTTCAAGAATACCATTGAGAAATGCTGACTTGACATCTAGATGATATATCTTCCACCTGTGATGAGCTGCAAGTGAAATTAATAGTCTCACCGTGTCCAATCGAGCAACTGGTGCAAAGACTTCTTCATAGTCGATGCCGTATTTTTGTTTGTAGCCTTTCGCCACAAGCCTCGCCTTGTACCGATCAACCTCACCATCTGCTGTGCGTTTGATCTTGTACACCCATTTGACACCTATCGCCTTGTGATTTTGTGAAAGTATTGTCAACTCACATGTGTCGTTCTTCTGGATGGCATGCATCTCCTCCTTCATTGCTGATCGCCAACAATCTTCTTCCTTAGCCTCTTGGAAAGTGAGAGGCTCATGATCGGCATATAAACAAAAGATATTAGTTTCTCCATCTTCTTCTATCTGCTCATAGATCTCCCTAAGGCTTCTCATTTTGATTGGACCTCGTTGCACAGAGGATTCGCTACTACTACCTTCCCCAGAAGATGGAGAACCTCTTGCAGGAGACGGTGTAGCATGTTGAGGAGATGGTGGTATAGTTGTGGTGGAACCTCTTGTAGGGGTTCGTCAGGTTCATTCACCATGGGTTGCTCTTTGACAGTCTCTTCATTGCTCCAATTCCATGCTTCAGCTTCATTGAAGACATCTCTACTAACCACTAGTTTCTTAGTTAGTAGATTGTAAAGCTTGTATGCCTTCGACTCCTCACTATATCCGATGAAAATGCCTTTTTCCGCCATGATTGTCAAGCTTCTTCCTTTTGACTTCAGGTACTTGAGCATATGCAACACACCCAAAAATTCGTAGGTGTTCGACATTAGGCGTATAGCCGCTCCATGCTTCTTAAGGCGTCTTACCCTTCACTTGCTTCGTCGGGCACCGTTTGAGCAAGTAGGTTGAACATGCCACAGCTTCTGCCCAAAACTGCTTAAGCAGTCCCTTTTCTTTAAGCATGCTTCTTGTCATGTCAAGAATAGTGCGGTTCTTTCTTTCTGCGATGCCATTTTGCTGTGGTGTATAGGCAGTAGTAAACTGCCTCTTTATGCCTTGCTCCCTGCAATATTCTTGAAACATATTTGAGGTGTACTCACCACCTCGATCAGATCAGAGAGTTTTTAGCTTATAGCCACTCTCTGCTTCAACAAGAGCTTTAAAATTCTTGAAGGTAGTAAAGGCAGCAGATTTTTCTTTAGAATGTACACCCACAACTTTTTACTGAAATCATCAATGAAAGTAATAAAATATCTATTATCTTCTAAAGAGACGGGATCTAGTGGTCCGCAGATGTCAGTATGAACAAGTTGCAATGGTGCCTCCGCTCTCCACGACTTTCCATTGGGAAAAAAAGTCGTGTTTGCTTGCCAATTATGCAAACTTCACAAGTATGACTTGGTGGATATTTTGTTGGTAAACCTCGTACCATGCCGGCTGTAGATAGTAGCTTCAGGCCGCTGAAATTTAGATGACCGTAGCGAAGATGCCACCTCCATGACTCATTCTTCATGAGTCCTTGAAAACACTTCTCAACTTTTGTGTTTAGATGCAAGAGAAACATGCGGTTCTTTGTCATCGTAATACAAGCTATAAGATCTCCTTTTGCATTTTTCAACCAAAGATGGTTGTTCTCCATATACTTTATATCCTTTTTCGAGTAATTGACCGATGCTGAGATTTACTTTTCATGTTAGGAATATAATAAACATCGGAAATATACTCGGGCTTACCATCCTTTTGATAAATTTTGATCTTCCCTCTGCCTTCAACAGAGAGTTTTGAAGAATCTCCCAAGCTCACACTTCCATGAACTCCTTCTGCGAGTTCCATGAATAGTTCTTTCTTCCCGCACATGTGGTTGCTAGCACCCGAGTCAAGGTACCAAACATCATTCTGAACACTTGAATCATCATGAGCAAGAAGAAGAGTAGAGTTATTACCCACGTCATTTGTTGCTTCGGCATGATTGGTAAGATCTTCAGGTCTGTGCCAGCAATCCGAGACATAGTGTCCAAATTTTTGACAGTTGTAGCATTGGACGTTCTTATTGTTTCCATGTCCAGATGTAAATCTTCCCCGATTGCTTCGTCCTCGACCTCTGAAGCTATGGAACTCAACTTGATTTTGAGTGTTCATTGTTGGGGACCACGTCCGTAACGCCCCGATCCTAAAGATACTGGGTCGTTATGGCGACGTATATACGCGAGGATAGTACCCCACGTATATACGCTAATCCTAAGTTAACCTGAACAAGTTATAATTTAAACCAGATCACTGCAATAATACATATAAGGCTACACATGATAACATATGAATAATGACAAGAATAAGGCAGTTGAAAGCGATAAAAGATAGAGTCATGAAATAACAAGAATATAATGACAGGCTAAATGCGATATACAAGAATCAAGGAATATAGCAGAACATGAATGCAAAAGTACCAGAATGGTGCTTGGATAAGAACTGAGTTGATATGACAAGAATCAGGAAATAATATGAAAGCTAAAAAGGATAGAGTACCAGAATAGAATAAGAAGAAGCTCCAGCTATTCGCAAAGCGTACCGTCTCATCGAACACCTGCACATTAGAAACAATCGTCCAATAGCTGGACGTGCAAACCCAGGGTCGTCAGAACGCGACCATAATGAGTGTGTGTGTGTAAAGGGGAAACAGCTCGTGCAGAAGAAACCATGTGCATATATAATAGTAAGAACAACTGCAGATAGAAAGACTAAATAACACAATAAATAACTGAACAGTAACACATATGATGAAAACATGAATACAGGTAGCAGACAAATGACACAACTGTAAATATGCAATCAATGTTAAGGCGTGTAATCTATCACATGTCACTAGGTTAGCATCCACTCTGGTCATAAGTCTGGTCCTGGTCATGATAATCTGGTCATGGTTATAATCATGAGTCTAACATAGTGATATACAATCAGGTGATTACAGTCAGTCACAAAGCATCAAACAGTTTATTATTAATTATGTCAGCGAACACCAATTGTCACATATAATAGACGCATCCCATACTACGCCTATCACACTACCAATCGATGCCCTTAAGTTATTGAAACTGATCGGTTGGAGACATTGTCTATGCTTTAGGTGGGTCCCGTACATACCCGGGACCACGGCCTCAGTTTCCTGGCTGGCTGAACCAGGCCGTACCGCTAGGTACTCAGTAACAGTAACAGTAACAGTAATCTCACTGTGAAATAGTGGAACAGTAACAGTACATATGGGATGCCAGTCATCCCCCAGGAACCCTGCAGTGGAACCCTCAGTCGGCTGCGCAACCTGTATCCTAGGTCCACCCAAAATACAGACGCTGTCTCCTCCATCAATTTCCCCAATCCCGGTGTAAGTTGTTCAATTACTTTATTATTTAATTCAGTTAATTCAGTCAATATCAATATTACCTAGAATACTGAGACATGCGGTGACTATAACAGTAACAGTACAGTAATAGTAATTGTATACACGATGTACAGTAATAGGAACAGTGAACAGTAACAGTAATCGTGTATACAATGAATAGAGCTGTACCGAGCGTTACAGTTTAATGATACTTTCCCAGTAACTTTTAGTAATATGAACAATATGTTATCAGATAGATGTCTTGTACACTCAGTGGAGTACTTAAGTGTATCATAATGTCTAGGATCAAGAATATTATGCAAAATTTATTAAAGAGATAAAACATTCACGAGTCAATTTATTTTGTATTTTATACATGTAGACATGGACTAGTAACTAACAGGCATGAAATGTAATTGAGTTTGAACAATTATTTAAATGTAAAATAATATTCATTGAAATAGACGGGATAAAACAATTACGTGAAATAAGACTGAAACATTGAAATGAGTAAACAAAGAACACTCACCTGGACTTATCACGAGTCCGAATACCAATTGAAGAAATCTCGAGACATGCAGAGCATGTAAATTGCAATCCACGGGTTCAACATGGCTAGTTGCAATGTGCGAATACCATATAATGGTTCTGCTTCACATCAGGCTTTCACGAAGCTGGTTCGTGTTAGACTAGAAGTCAGGTCACTCTTCCGCATCCCTCAAGTTTCCATTCATAGTCAAAGCTAGCAAAACCCAGGTTACAGCTTGTTATTTCTTCCCCGATCCATTAAAATTCTGTTGAATCAACAAGACCTTTTCAGATTCACAAGTCCAACATTCCGAAATCGTCCCTTTACATTAATAGGACTGTGCCTAAAGTCGTAGGTTCATGGCTCAGCAAAGTCTGCTGTCTTAGAGATATAAATACTTGAATGGATTGTGAAGATACCAAAGACATGAGTTTTAATAAAAAATAAGCCTCAGCTCAAGCAATAGTCATATTTAAGGATCTCATCAAACATAACAAATCTAGAAAAAACAAGAACTCAGAAGACTTGATTATCCCCATCCAAAAGTCAATCTATACCTGTAGCATACAGAGATGAGCTGAAAAGGAAGTTGATGCAACAGGCGGCCAAAATCAGTCACAAGATTGGGATCTATGACTGAACAAGTTCAATGAACCACTATAATTTATTAGCACGAGGTTGACTGCAAGTTAAAACTGTAAACAAGATCTTGACTTGTAAGTAGTTCTAGTCATTCTTGACATCTGGCTTCTCTTCCATCTTTCTCTCTATCTCAATTCTTAATTCTTGCTATTTCTAACTCTTAACCAAACAACTAGCACAAACCCAATTCCTAACTATTCTGGTAAATTAGAATAGTCACCTCCCTAAATCTCTCTACTAGAAGCACTCCTAATCGTAAAACCTATATTAACTTCCTGTTGTTTAAGCAATTTCGTAACAGATACCTCATAATCAAAAGAAAGGACAAGAGTAACATAAACATTTTGATATTCTAATATTTTAGGAACACTGATATGTTAATTTTAAAGATTAATATGCACTTTTTGTCCATGAAAATGAATTTCTTAGAAAATTTGAGGTGGCAATAGGGATGTCTAACTATTTCAAGAAGAAGTGATTTATGATATGGAACATGAAGCAAAATAAAAAGGTAGATTGACCTAAAAGAATGAAATGTAACACACACCATGAAAACTGCTATCTGATTCTTATGATAAGCCCTCTCAAAATAGCACAGTAACATTGTTGGAATCAAATTAAACTAACATAAAAGCTTTTAAAAGACAGGCTAACTTTCAAACAGGATGAGGAGGGCAACTATGTTGAAAATATTGAAAGCATAAATAGGCAGGACTCTATATAAAAGTCACTTATTAACTAATCAACAAAATAAGAACAAATTAAC
The DNA here is from genome assembly GCA_038442645.1 of Agave tequilana. Lineage (NCBI taxonomy): Eukaryota > Viridiplantae > Streptophyta > Magnoliopsida > Asparagales > Asparagaceae > Agave > Agave tequilana. Next base: position 74,937 of record JAVJIF010033974.1, read on the forward strand.
AAGTTAAGACAATTGGTTGATGGCACATGTGAAGCCAAGAGATGACTCAAGAGCCATGCAAATGATCAGAAGATAGAAAGAAATGGAGAATAAATTTACTATGTATTTGTGAAATTTTCTATGACGGTAGTAAGAGTGGTAAGGTACACGTTAGGTAACAGCAAACTTTTCATTCACTTTCATGTACATTGTATACGCATAGAAAAGACACCGATACTTGGCTAAGGAGCATTTCATGTAACGTAAATGACAGAAGGCTACAGAATTTATCTAGCAGCATCAAAGCTATTCCAGTTAAAACAGATTCAGAAACTAGAAAACAGATTTACAAGCGAACAGAACGGCAAAGTTATTAAAATGCAGATAGCAAAACAGTGTTTTTGAGTACATCTTAAAGGAAAATGGTTCTGTGTAATATAACATCGAGATCAAAGGATAACCAATTCAGCTTATCTGGAACTCACAGCTGGAGAGAAATGGGTGGAGCTTGTGCGTGGCGACAAGACGGAGCTCGCCACTGAGGCACGGTGGAGGGCCGGAGGTGCTCGTGGCAGATGGGCGCGAGGAGGCTGCGGTAGCCTAAAGGGAGAAGGGAGAGGAGATAGGATTGGTGTGCTGTGGTTATGGAGAAGGAGATTTGTTGGGATTAGGATTAGATAGGATTAGGTTAGTTAGGATTTAGATTGGGTTGTTAGGATAAGGATTGGGTTGGTTTGGATCTTGATTTGATAGTTAAGTTTAGGATTTGGTTTGATTTATTTAGGATTAGAATTTGAAGAGTCATGGGTTGCGGTTTTTGGTCTTGGGGAAAGATAAACAATAAGATGAAAATAGAATGAATGGGAATGAAAGGAAAAAGAGATAGCCAAGCTCTTATAACCACATACAATTTTATCTAGATAATAATATTAATAATACACTATAAAATACATATATATATTAAAATACTATCATTATTATTAAATCCTATATTTCAAAATAAGAGTATTACATTCTACCCACCTTATAAAAATTTCGTCCTCGAAATTCAAATAAGGTAGGGAATGGTAAAAAAGAATCTAAAATCAAGAGAGAACACAACAAGCTTCCACGTCGCCTCATTGGGATACCACGATTCCGCTGCGCGCTCTGATCTCTGCTACCAGCTTCAACATGGAGTAACCGATCTCAAGAGATAGAATCAGGAGGAATGAATCGGAAGGAAGGATGAAATCAAGATGGATATCCAAATCACTCTAATTGAAGTGTTGGAATCATGAATATCAACAAATCAAGAACGGAATTCCGAAGGGAGGATGATCAATTTTCAAATGGAGTCAATATTATCACGTGAATAGTATATGTATATTGCAGTGTCAACATAACTGTCTCAGGTTACGGGTAGGAACTAGGCTCTCCTTTATGTCGAACCTGGCTCTGATACCACTCTGTAACGCCCCGATCCTAAAGATACGGGGTCGTTATGGCGACGTATATACGCGAGGATAATACCCCACGTATATACGCTAAGCCTAAGTTAACCTGAACAAGTTATAATTTAAACCAGATCACTGCAATAATACATATAAGGCTACACATGATAACATATGAATAATGACAAGAATAAGGCAGTTGAAAGCGATAAAAGATAGAGTCATGAAATAACAAGAATATAATGACAGGCTAAATGCGATATACAAGAATCAAGGAATATAGCAGGAACATGAATGCAAAAGTACCAGAATGGTGCTTGGATAAGAACTGAGTTGATATGACAAGAATCAGGAAATAATATGAAAGCTAAAAAGGGTAGAGTACCAGAATAGAATAAGAAGAAGCTCTAGCTATTCGCAAAGCGTACCGTCTCATCGAACACCTGCACATTAGAAACAATCGTCCAATAGCTGGACGTGCAAACCCAGGGTCGTCAGAACACGACCATAATGAGTGTGTGTAAAGGGGAAACAGCTCGTGCAGAAGAAACCATGTGCATATATAATAGTAAGAACAACTGCAGATAGAAAGACTAAATAACACAATAAATAACTGAACAGTAACACATATGATGAAAACATGAATACAGGTAGCAGACAAATGGCACAACTGTAAATATGCAATTAATGTCAAGGCGTGTAATCTATCACATGTCACTAGGTTAGCATCCAACTCTGGTCATAAGTCTGGTCCTGGTCATGATAATCTGGTCATGGTTATAATCATGAGTCTAACATAGTGATATACAATCAGGTGATTACAGTCAGTCACAAAGCATCAACAGTTTATTATTAATTATGTCAGCGAACACCAATTGTCACATATAATAGACGCATCCCATACTACGCCTACCACACATGCCAATCGATGCCCTTAAGTTATTGAAACTGATCAGTTGGAGACATTGTCTATGCTTTAGGTGGGTCCCGTACATACCCGGGACCACGGCCTCAGTTTCCTGGCGCTGAACCAGGCCGTACCGCTAGGTACTCAGTAACATTAACAGTAACAGTAATCTCACTGTGAAAACAGTGGAACAGCAACAGTACAGATGGGATGCCAGTCATCCCCCAGGAACCCTACAGTGGAACCCTCAGTCGGCTGCGCAACCTGTATCCTAGGTCCACCCAAAATACAGACGCTGTCTCCTCCATCAATTTTCCCAATCCCGGTGTAAGTTGTTCAATTACTTTATTATTTAATTCATTTAATTCAGTCAATATCAATATTACCTAGAATACTGAGACATGCGGTGACTGTAACAGTAACAGTACAGTAACAGTAATTGTATACACGATGTACAGTAATAGGAACAGTGAACAGTAACAGTAATCGTGTATACAATGAATAGAGCTGTACCGAGCGTTACAGTTTAATGATACTTTCCCAGTAACTTTTAGTAACATGAACAGTATGTTTATCAGGTAGATGTCTTGTATACTCAGTGGAGTACTTAAGTGTATCATAATGTCTAGGATCAAGAATATTATGCAAAATTTATTAAAGAGATAAAACATTCACGAGTCAATTTATTTTGTATTTTATACATGTAAACATGGACTAGTAACTAACAGGCATGAAATGTAATTGAGTTTGAACAATTATTTAAATGTAAAATAATATTCATTGAAATAGACGGGATAAAACAATTACGTGAAATAAAACTGAAATATTGAAATGAGTAAACAAAGAACACTCACCTGGACTTATCACGAGTCCGAATACCAGTTGAAGAAATCTTGAGACATGCAGAGCATGTAAATTGCAATCCACGGGTTCAACATGGCTAGTTGCAATGTGCGAATACCATATAATGGTTCTGCTTCACATCAGGCTTTCACGAAGCTGGTTCGTGTTAGACTAGAAGTCAGGTCACTCTTCCGCATCCCTCAAGTTTCCATTCATAGTCAAAGCTAGCAAAACCCAGGTTACAGCTTGTTATTTCTTCCCCGATCCATTAAAATTCTGTTGAATCAACAAGACCTTTTCAGATTCACAAGTCCAACATTCTGAAATCGTCCCTTTACATTAATCGGACTGTGCCTAAAGTCGTAGGTTCATGGCTCAGCAAAGTCTGCTGTCTTAGAGATATAAATACTTGAATGGATTGTGAAGATACCAAAGACATGAGTTTCAATAAAAAAATAAGCCTCAGCTCAAGCAATAGTCATATTTAAGGATCTCATCAAACATAACAAATCTAGAAAAACAAGAACTCAGAAGACTTGATTATCCCCATCCAAAAGTCAATCTATACCTGTAGCATACAGAGATGAGCTGAAAAGGAAGTTGATGCAACAGGCGGCCAAAATCAGTCACAAGATTGGGATCTATGACTGAACAAGTTCAATGAACCACTATAATTTATTAGCACGAGGTTGACTGCAAGTTAAAACTGTAAACAAGATCTTGACTTGTAAGTAGGTTCTAGTCATTCTTGACATCTGGCTTCTCTTCCATCTTTTCTCTCTATCTCAATTCTTAATTCTTGCTATTTCTAACTCTTAACCAAACAACTAGCACAAACCCAATTCCTAACTATTCTGGTAAATTAGAATAGTCACCTCCCTAAATCTCTCTACTAGAAGCACTCCTAATCGTAAAACCTATATTAACTTCCTGTTGTTAAGCAATTTCGTAACAGATACCTCATAACCAAAAGAAAGGACAAGAGCAACATAAACATTTTGATATTCTAATATTTTAGGATCACTGATATGTTAATTTTAAAGATTAATATGCACTTTTTGTCCATGAAAATGAATTTCTTAGAAAATTTGAGGTGGCAATAGGGATGTCTAACTATTTCAAGAAGAAGTGATTTATGATATGGAACATGAAGCAAAATAAAAAGGTAGATTGACCTAAAAGAATGAAATGTAACACACACCATGAAAACTGCTATCTGATTCTTATGATAAGCCCTCTCAAAATAGCACAATAACATTGTTGGAATCAAATTAAACTAACATAAAAGCTTTTAAAAGACAGGCTAACTTTCAAACAGGATGAGGAGGGCAACTATGTTGAAAATATTGAAAGCATAAATAGGCAGGACTCTATATAAAGTCACTTATTAACTAATCAACAAAATAAGAACAAATTAACAAGTTAAGACAATTGGTTGATGGCACATGTGAAGCCAAGAGATGACTCAAAGAGCCATGCAAATGATCAGAAGATAGAAAGAAATGGAGAATAAATTTACTATGTATTTGTGAAATTTTCTATGACGGTAGTAAGAGTGGTAAGGTACACGTTAGGTAACAGCAAACTTTTCATTCACTTTCATGTACATTGTATACGCATAGAAAAGACACCGATACTTGGCTAAGGAGCATTTCATGTAACGTAAATGACAGAAGGCTACAGAATTTATCTAGCAGCATCAAAGCTATTCCAGTTAAAACAGATTCAGAAACTAGAAAACAGATTTACAAGCGAACAGAACGGCAAAGTTATTTGAAAATGCAGATAGCAAAACAGTGTTTTTGAGTACATCTTAAAGGAAAATGGTTATGTGTAAATATAACATCGAGATCAAAGGATAACCAATTCAGCTTATCTGGAACTCACAGCTGGAGAGAAATGGGTGAAGCTTGCGCGTGGTGACAAGACGGAGCTCGCCACTGAGGCACGGTGGAGGGCCGGAGGTGCTCGTGGCAGATGGGCGCGAGGAGGCTGCGGTAGCCTAAAGGGAGAAGGGAGAGGAGATAGGATTGGTGTGCTGTGGTTATGGAGAAGGAGATTTGTTGGGATTAGGATTAGATAGGGATTAGGTTAGTTAGGATTTAGATTGGGTTGTTAGGATAAGGATTGGGTTGGTTTGGATCTTGATTTGGTAGTTAAGTTTAGGATTTGGTTTGATTTATTTAGGATTAGAATTTGAAGAGTCATGGGTTGCGGGTTTGGGTCTTGGGGAAAGATAAAAACAATAAGATGAAAATAGAATGAATGGGAATGAAAGGAAAAAGAGATAGCCAAGCTCTTATAACCACATACAATTTTATCTAGATAATAATATTAATAATACACTATAAAATACATATATATGTATTAAAATACTATCATTATTATTAAATCCTGTATTTCAAAATAAGAGTATTACATTCTACCCACCTTATAAAAATTTCGTCCTCAAAATTCAAATAAAGTAGGGAATGGTAAAAAAGAATATAAAATCAAGAGAGAACACAACAAGCTTCCACGTCGCCTCATTGGGACACCACGATTCCGCTGCGCGCTCTGATCTCTGCTACCAGCTTCAACATGGAGTAACCGATCTCAAGAGATAGAATCAGGAGGAATGAATAGGAAGGAAGGATGAAATCAAGATGGACATCCAAATCACTCTAATTGAAGTGTTGGAATCATGAATATCAACAAATCAAGAACGGAATTCCAAAGGGAGGACGATCAATTTCCAAATGGAGTCAATATTATCACGTGAATAGTATATGTATATTGCAGTGTCAACATAATTGTCTCAGGTTACGGGTAGGAACTAGGCTCTCCTTTATGTCGAACCTGGCTCTGATACCACTCTGTAACGCCCCGATCCTAAAGATACGGGGTCGTTATGGCGACGTATATACGCGAGGATAATACCCCACGTATATACGCTAAGCCTAAGTTAACCTGAACAAGTTATAATTTAAACCAGATCACTGCAATAATACATATAAGGCTACACATGATAACATATGAATAATGATAAGAATAAGGCAGTTGAAAGCGATAAAAGATAGAGTCATGAAATAACAAGAATATAATGACAGGCTAAATGCGATATACAAGAATCAAGGAATATAGTAGGAACATGAATGCAAAAGTACCAAAATGGTGCTTGGATAAGAACTGAGTTGATATGACAAGAATCAGGAAATAATATGAAAGCTAAAAAGGGTAGAGTACCAGAATAGAATAAGAAGAAGCTCTAGCTATTCGCAAAGCGTACCGTCTCATCGAACACCTGCACATTAGAAACAATCATCCAATAGCTGGACGTGCAAACCCAGGGTCGTCAGAGCACGACCATAATGAGTGTGTGTGTAAAGGGGAAACAGCTCGTGCAAAAGAAACCATGTGCATATATAATAGTAAGAACAACTGCAGATAGAAAGACTAAATAATACAATAAATAACTGAACAGTAACACATATGATGAAAACATGAATACAGGTAGCAGACAAATGGTACAACTGTAAATATGCAATCAATGTCAAGGCGTGTAATCTATCACATGTCACTAGGTTAGCATCCAACTCTGGTCATAAGTCTGGTCCTGGTCATGATAATCTGGTCATGGTTATAATCATGAGTCTAACATAGTGATATACAATCAGGTGATTACAGTCAGTCACAAAGCATCAACAGTTTATTATTAATTATGTCAGCGAACACCAATTGTCACATATAATAGACGCATCCCATATTACGCCTACCACACATGCCAATCGATGCCCTTAAGTTATTGAAACTGATCAGTTGGAGACATTGTCTATGCTTTAGGTGGGTCCCGTACATACCGGGACCACGGCCTCAGTTTCCTGGCGCTGAACCAGGCCGTACCGCTAGGTACTCAGTAACAGTAACAGTAACAGTAATCTCACTGTGAAAACAGTGGAACAGTAACAGTACAGATGGGATACCAGTCATCCCCCAGGAACCCTGCAGTGGAACCCTCAGTCGGCTGCGCAACCTGTATCCTAGGTCCACCCAAAATACAGACGCTGTCTCCTCCATCAATTTCCCCAATCCCGGTGTAAGTTGTTCAATTACTTTATTATTTAATTCAGTTAATTCAGTCAATATCAATATTACCTAGAATACTGAGACATGCAGTGACTGTAACAGTAACAGTACAGTAACAGTAATTGTATACACGATGTACAGTAATAGGAACAGTGAACAGTAACAGTAATCGTGTATACAATGAATAGAGCTGTACCGAGCGTTACAGTTTAATGATACTTTCCCAGTAACTTTTAGTAACATGAACAGTATGTTTATCAGGTAGATGTCTTGTATACTCAGTGGAGTACTTAAGTGTATCATAATATCTAGGATCAAGAATATTATGCAAAATTTATTAAAAGAGATAAAACATTCACGAGTCAATTTATTTTGTATTTTATACATGTAGACATGGACTAGTAACTAACAGGCATGAAATTTAATTGAGTTTGAACAATTATTTAAATGTAAAATAATATTCATTGAAATAGATGGGATAAAACAATTACGTGAAATAAAACTGAAATATTGAAATGAGTAAACAAAGAACACTCACCTGGACTTATCATGAGTCCGAATACCAGTTGAAGAAATCTCGAGACATGCAGAGCGTGTAAATTGCAATCCACGGGTTCAACATGGCTAGTTGCAATGTGCGAATACCATATAATGGTTCTGCTTCACATCAGGCTTTCACGAAGCTGGTTCGTGTTAGACTAGAAGTCAGGTCACTCTTCCGCATCCCTCAAGTTTCCATTCATAGTCAAAGCTAGCAAAACCCAGGTTACAGCTTGTTATTTCTTCCCCGATCCATTAAAATTCTGTTGAATCAACAAGACCTTTTCAGATTCACAAGTCCAACATTCTGAAATCGTCCCTTTACATTAATAGGACTGTGCCTAAAGTCGTAGGTTCATGGCTCAGCAAAGTCTGCTGTCTTAGAGATATAAATACTTGAATGGATTGTGAAGATACCAAAGACATGAGTTTCAATAAAAAAATAAGCCTCAGCTCAAGCAATAGTCATATTTAAGGATCTCATCAAACATAACAAATCTAGAAAAAACAAGAACTCAGAAGACTTGATTATCCCCATCCAAAAGTCAATCTATACCTGTAGCATACAGAGATGAGCTGAAAAGGAAGTTGATGCAACAGGCGGCCAAAATCAGTCACAAGATTGGGATCTATGACTGAACAAGTTCAATGAACCACTATAATTTATTAGCACGAGGTTGACTGCAAGTTAAAACTGTAAACAAGATCTTGACTTGTAAGTAGGTTCTAGTCATTCTTGACATCTGGCTTCTCTTCCATCTTTTCTCTCTATCTCAATTCTTAATTCTTGCTATTTCTAACTCTTAACCAAACAACTAGCACAAACCCAATTCCTAACTATTCTGGTAAATTAGAATAGTCACCTCCCTAAATCTCTCTACTAGAAGCACTCCTAATCGTAAAACCTATATTAACTTCCTGTTGTTAAGCAATTTCGTAACAGATACCTCATAACCAAAAGAAAGGACAAGAGCAACATAAACATTTTGATATTCTAATATTTTAGGATCACTGATATGTTAATTTTAAAGATTAATATGCACTTTTTGTCCATGAAAATGAATTTCTTAGAAAATTTGAGGTGGCAATAGGGATGTCTAACTATTTCAAGAAGAAGTGATTTATGATATGGAACATGAAGCAAAATAAAAAGGTAGATTGACCTAAAAGAATGAAATGTAACACACACCATGAAAACTGCTATCTGATTCTTATGATAAGCCCTCTCAAAATAGCACAATAACATTGTTGGAATCAAATTAAACTAACATAAAAGCTTTTAAAGACAGGCTAACTTTCAAACAGGATGAGGAGGGCAACTATGTTGAAAATATTGAAAGCATAAATAGGCAGGACTCTATATAAAAGTCACTTATTAACTAATCAACAAAATAAGAACAAATTAACAAGTTAAGACAATTGGTTGATGGCACATGTGAAGCCAAGAGATGACTCAAAGAGCCATGCAAATGATCAGAAGATAGAAAGAAATGGAGAATAAATTTACTATGTATTTGTGAAATTTTCTATGACGGTAGTAAGAGTGGTAAGGTACACGTTAGGTAACAGCAAACTTTTCATTCACTTTCATGTACATTGTATACGCATAGAAAAGACACCGATACTTGGCTAAGGAGCATTTCATGTAACGTAAATGACAGAAGGCTACAGAATTTATCTAGCAGCATCAAAGCTATTCCAGTTAAAACAGATTCAGAAACTAGAAAACAGATTTACAAGCGAACAGAACGGCAAAGTTATTTGAAAATGCAGATAGCAAAACAGTGTTTTTGAGTACATCTTAAAGGAAAATGGTTATGTGTAAATATAACATCGAGATCAAAGGATAACCAATTCAGCTTATCTGGAACTCACAGCTGGAGAGAAATGGGTGAAGCTTGCGCATGGTGACAAGACGGAGCTCGCCACTGAGGCACGGTGGAGGGCCGGAGGTGCTCGTGGCAGATGGGCGCGAGGAGGCTGCGGTAGCCTAAAGGGAGAAGGGAGAGGAGATAGGATTGGTGTGCTGTGGTTATGGAGAAGGAGATTTGTTGGGATTAGGATTAGATAGGGATTAGGTTAGTTAGGATTTAGATTGGGTTGTTAGGATAAGGATTGGGTTGGTTTGGATCTTGATTTGGTAGTTAAGTTTAGGATTTGGTTTGATTTATTTAGGATTAGAATTTGAAGAGTCATGGGTTGCGGGTTTGGTCTTGGGGAAAGATAAAAACAATAAGATGAAAATAGAATGAATGGGAATGAAAGGAAAAAGAGATAGCCAAGCTCTTATAACCACATACAATTTTATCTAGATAATAATATTAATAATACACTATAAAATACATATATATGTATTAAAATACTATCATTATTATTAAATCCTGTATTTCAAAATAAGAGTATTACATTCTACCCACCTTATAAAATTTCGTCCTCAAAATTCAAATAAAGTAGGGAATGGTAAAAAAGAATATAAAATCAAGAGAGAACACAACAAGCTTCCACGTCGCCTCATTGGGACACCACGATTCCGCTGCGCGCTCTGATCTCTGCTACCAGCTTCAACATGGAGTAACCGATCTCAAGAGATAGAATCAGGAGGAATGAATAGGAAGGAAGGATGAAATCAAGATGGACATCCAAATCACTCTAATTGAAGTGTTGGAATCATGAATATCAACAAATCAAGAACGGAATTCCAAAGGGAGGACGATCAATTTCCAAATGGAGTCAATATTATCACGTGAATAGTATATGTATATTGCAGTGTCAACATAATTGTCTCAGGTTACGGGTAGGAACTAGGCTCTCCTTTATGTCGAACCTGGCTCTGATACCACTCTGTAACGCCCCGATCCTAAAGATACGGGGTCGTTATGGCGACGTATATACGCGAGGATAATACCCCACGTATATACGCTAAGCCTAAGTTAACCTGAACAAGTTATAATTTAAACCAGATCACTGCAATAATACATATAAGGCTACACATGATAACATATGAATAATGATAAGAATAAGGCAGTTGAAAGCGATAAAAGATAGAGTCATGAAATAACAAGAATATAATGACAGGCTAAATGCGATATACAAGAATCAAGGAATATAGTAGGAACATGAATGCAAAAGTACCAAAATGGTGCTTGGATAAGAACTGAGTTGATATGACAAGAATCAGGAAATAATATGAAAGCTAAAAAGGGTAGAGTACCAGAATAGAATAAGAAGAAGCTCTAGCTATTCGCAAAGCGTACCGTCTCATCGAACACCTGCACATTAGAAACAATCATCCAATAGCTGGACGTGCAAACCCAGGGTCGTCAGAGCACGACCATAATGAGTGTGTGTGTAAAGGGGAAACAGCTCGTGCAAAAGAAACCATGTGCATATATAATAGTAAGAACAACTGCAGATAGAAAGACTAAATAATACAATAAATAACTGAACAGTAACACATATGATGAAAACATGAATACAGGTAGCAGACAAATGGTACAACTGTAAATATGCAATCAATGTCAAGGCGTGTAATCTATCACATGTCACTAGGTTAGCATCCAACTCTGGTCATAAGTCTGGTCCTGGTCATGATAATCTGGTCATGGTTATAATCATGAGTCTAACATAGTGATATACAATCAGGTGATTACAGTCAGTCACAAAGCATCAACAGTTTATTATTAATTATGTCAGCGAACACCAATTGTCACATATAATAGACGCATCCCATATTACGCCTACCACACATGCCAATCGATGCCCTTAAGTTATTGAAACTGATCGGTTGGAGACATTGTCTATGCTTTAGGTGGGTCCCGTACATACCGGGACCACGGCCTCAGTTTCCTGGCGCTGAACCAGGCCGTACCGCTAGGTACTCAGTAACAGTAACAGTAACAGTAATCTCACTGTGAAAACAGTGGAACAGTAACAGTACAGATGGGATGCCAGTCATCCCCCAGGAACCCTGCAGTGGAACCCTCAGTCGGCTGCGCAACCTGTATCCTAGGTCCACCCAAAATACAGACGCTGTCTCCTCCATCAATTTCCCCAATCCCGGTGTAAGTTGTTCAATTACTTTATTATTTAATTCAGTTAATTCAGTCAATATCAATATTACCTAGAATACTGAGACATGCAGTGACTGTAACAGTAACAGTACAGTAACAGTAATTGTATACACGATGTACAGTAATAGGAACAGTGAACAGTAACAGTAATCGTGTATACAATGAATAGAGCTGTACCGGGCGTTACAGTTTAATGATACTTTCCAGTAACTTTTAGTAACATGAACAGTATGTTTATCAGGTAGATGTCTTGTATACTCAGTGGAGTACTTAAGTGTATCATAATATCTAGGATCAAGAATATTATGCAAAATTTATTAAAAGAGATAAAACATTCACGAGTCAATTTATTTTGTATTTTATACATGTAGACATGGACTAGTAACTAACAGGCATGAAATTTAATTGAGTTTGAACAATTATTTAAATGTAAAATAATATTCATTGAAATAGATGGGATAAAACAATTACGTGAAATAAAACTGAAATATTGAAATGAGTAAACAAAGAACACTCACCTGGACTTATCATGAGTCCGAATACCAGTTGAAGAAATCTCGAGACATGCAGAGCGTGTAAATTGCAATCCACGGGTTCAACATGGCTAGTTGCAATGTGCGAATACCATATAATGGTTCTGCTTCACATCAGGCTTTCACGAAGCTGGTTCGTGTTAGACTAGAAGTCAGGTCACTCTTCCGCATCCCTCAAGTTTCCATTCATAGTCAAAGCTAGCAAAACCCAGGTTACAGCTTGTTATTTCTTCCCCGATCCATTAAAATTCTGTTGAATCAACAAGACCTTTTCAGATTCACAAGTCCAACATTCTGAAATCGTCCCTTTACATTAATAGGACTGTGCCTAAAGTCGTAGGTTCATGGCTCAGCAAAGTCTGCTGTCTTAGAGATATAAATACTTGAATGGATTGTGAAGATACCAAAGACATGAGTTTCAATAAAAAAATAAGCCTCAGCTCAAGCAATAGTCATATTTAAGGATCTCATCAAACATAACAAATCTAGAAAAAACAAGAACTCAGAAGACTTGATTATCCCCATCCAAAAGTCAATCTATACCTGTAGCATACAGAGATGAGCTGAAAAGGAAGTTGATGCAACAGGCGGCCAAAATCAGTCACAAGATTGGGATCTATGACTGAACAAGTTCAATGAACCACTATAATTTATTAGCACGAGGTTGACTGCAAGTTAAAACTGTAAACAAGATCTTGACTTGTAAGTAGGTTCTAGTCATTCTTGACATCTGGCTTCTCTTCCATCTTTTCTCTCTATCTCAATTCTTAATTCTTACTATTTCTAACTCTTAACCAAACAACTAGCACAAACCCAATTCCTAACTATTCTGGTAAATTAGAATAGTCACCTCCCTAAATCTCTACTAGAAGCACTCCTAATCGTAAAACCTATATTAACTTCCTGTTGTTAAGCAATTTCGTAACAGATACCTCATAACCAAAAAAAAGGACAAGAGCAACATAAACATTTTGATATTCTAATATTTTAGGATCACTGATATGTTAATTTTAAAGATTAATATGCACTTTTTGTCCATGAAAATGAATTTCTTAGAAAATTTGAGGTGGCAATAGGGATGTCTAACTATTTCAAGAAGAAGTGATTTATGATATGGAACATGAAGCAAAATAAAAAGGTAGATTGACCTAAAAGAATGAAATGTAACACACACCATGAAAACTGCTATCTGATTCTTATGATAAGCCCTCTCAAAATAGCACAGTAACATTGTTGGAATCAAATTAAACTAACATAAAAGCTTTTAAAAGACAGGCTAACTTTCAAACAGGATGAGGAGGGCAACTATGTTGAAAATATTGAAAGCATAAATAGGCAGGACTCTATATAAAAGTCACTTATTAACTAATCAACAAAATAAGAACAAATTAACAAGTTAAGACAATTGGTTGATGGCACATGTGAAGCCAAGAGATGACTCAAAGAGCCATGCAAATGATCAGAAGATAGAAAGAAATGGAGAATAAATTTACTATGTATTTGTGAAATTTCTATGACGGTAGTAAGAGTGGTAAGGTACACGTTAGGTAACAGCAAACTTTTCATTCACTTTCATGTACATTGTATACGCATAGAAAAGACACCGATACTTGGCTAAGGAGCATTTCATGTAACGTAAATGACAGAAGGCTACAGAATTTATCTAGCAGCATCAAAGCTATTCCAGTTAAAACAGATTCAGAAACTAGAAAATAGATTTACAAGCGAACAGAACGGCAAAGTTATTTGAAAATGCATATAGCAAAACAATGTTTTTGAGTACATCTTAAAGGAAAATGGTTCTGTGTAAATATAACATCGAGATCAAAGGATAACCAATTCAGCTTATCTGGAACTCACAGCTGGAGAGAAATGGGTGGAGCTTGCGCGTGGCGACAAGACGGAGCTCGCCACTGAGGCACGGTGGAGGGCCGGAGGTGCTCGCGGCAGATGGGCACGAGGAGGCTGCGGTAGCCTAAAGGGAGAAGGGAGAGGAGATAGGATTGGTGTGCTGTGGTTATGGAGAAGGGGATTTGTTGGGATTAGGATTAGATAGGGATTAGGTTAGTTAGGATTTAGATTGGGTTGTTAGGATAAGGATTGGTTGGTTTGGATCTTGATTTGGTAGTTAAGTTTAGGATTTGGTTTGATTTATTTAGGATTAGAATTTGAAGAGTCATGGGTTGCGGGTTTGGGTCTTGAGGAAAGATAAAAACAATAAGATGAAAATAGAATGAATGGGAATGAAAGGAAAAAGAGATAGCCAAGCTCTTATAACCACATACAATTTTATCTAGATAATAATATTAATAATACACTATAAAATACATATATATGTATTAAAATACTATCATTATTATTAAATCCTGTATTTCAAAATAAGAGTATTACAACGTCCCCTACCTCTACCACGACCACGACCTCTACTATGTGAGCCACGATCATTTAGAGTCAGCTTTGACTAATGCTTGTTCCAAGACTATGGAACCAGTCTTCTTTTGCATACGTTGCTCATGAACTTGGAGGGATCCCAAAAGCTCCTCTATTGAGATCTCCTCCAAATTCTTAGACTCCTCAATTGCCGCCACCACGTGCTCGAACTTTGATGTGAGGGATCGCAGCAATTTCTCCATCACTCGGATGTCCTCCATCTTCTCTCCATTTCTCCTCATTTTATTCACAATTAGAAGTAATCGTGAATAATAATCGGAGATTTTTTTCTTCATCTTTCATTTGAGCGGCTTCAAGATCGCCCCTCAAAGTTTGAAGGCGAATTCGCTTCACCCGCTCGACTCCTTTGTAGATGGTAGCAAGGATTTCTCATGCTTCCTTGCTCGTCATTGCTTCGGCAACTCTCTCGAAGGTAGACTCGTCCAACCCTTGATAGAGTAGAAAACGAGCCTTGCTATCCTTCTTTCTTTGCTCTTTAAGAGCCTTCTTCTCTTCGGCGGTGTAGGCGGCTTCTACCTCCGGTGTGGGTTCCTTAAACCCATCAAAGATTAGCTCTCACAACTCTTGAGAACCAAATAGAGCTTTCATCTGAATTGACCAACTCTCATAGTTATCTTTCAATAACTTAGGCACTTGTGGATTGATGAGATTGTTGGTGGAGGCCATGAGGAGAAGAGGAAATGAATAAAAAATTGAATTGGCTCTGATACCAATTATTGTATACTAGTCTACGGACTAATATACTATAATCTAAAATTTTTAAGTAGAGAATGGATCTTATTCAACTTTTCTTTCTTGCTTGCTTGCTTGATAAAAAAACAAAGAGATACACTAGCCTTTTATAGGCAAATGACAATAATGCATATATGATGATGACTCTTCATTCCTTCTAATTGAAGATGATGACTCTTTATTTCTCTCAATTGATGATGACTCCTAATTGATGATGATGATTCTTCATTCCTTCTTATTGAAGATGATGACTCTTTATCTCTCTCAATTGATGATGACTCCAAATTGATGATGATGACTCTTCATTCCTTCTAATTTAAGATGATGACTCTTTATTTCTCTCAATTGATAATGACTTTAAATTGATGATGATGACTCTTCATTTCTCTAAATTGATGATGATGACTCTTCATTTCTTATGGTCTCTTCTTCTTCCAAAATTAACGTCATAAAGACATTTTTATTTGATATTCCAACAGAAAGGGGGAAAAAAAATCCAGGTCACATGCCCCAAAAATATATTGAACTAAACGCGGTTTTCTTGGCGATGATAATTATCAAATGATGATTTTTCTTGACATCTTGAACTCTGAGGATCTTAGTTAAGAGCGGGTACAATCTTTTCTTTGATGTCATGACTTGATTTTCTGTCTAATCCAAGGCTGCATTTTGATCAAAAATATAATATGTTGAAATCACTAATTTGTTAGTGATAGGATCAAATAATCTGTAAACTTTTGATTCGTTATTATATTCGATAAAATTATAATCCTATCATTTTTAATCAAAAATTTCTTTTCTATTTGGTGTTGTTATGTGTGCATAACCGATGCAACCAAAGAGATTGAAAAAAGCCACTTTTTCCTTCGTTTGGTATCAAACTTCATGGTGGCATATCTAGTATATGTTTTATTGGCAATCTGTTCAATACGTAGATGGTTCTGTACATTGCTTCTGTAAAAAAATTTATTGGGAAGACCTTTCACAGCATCTGGCAATGTCCATAATGGACTTGTTCCTTTTACTATGTCTCGGGATTATACCTTGTTGTCAACTTCTTAATTCTTGAGCCTTGCACAAATCTTGAAACTTTACAGAAGTAAGCTCTCCTCCTTGGTCGGTTCTTATTAACTTAAATTTGTGGCATTTTATTTTTCCACAAAAGCTTTAAATCAAATAAAGATAGAAAACATCCATAATTTCTTTGAGGAAATACACCCACATCATTCTACAATCATCAACAAACAATAGAGAATAACTTTAGTCACTTAGCGATGAAGTTTGAGTTAGTGTACAAACATTAGCAGACACAAAAAATTATTTCAGTGTGGGCGAAATAAAGTAGAAGATTAAAGTAAAACTTTTAAATTTCAATATGGGATAAAATAAAGTAAAAGAAAAAAAAACACAGAGATGAAGATTTGAACCTATGACATCCAATAACTATTACAAAATCTTACCACTTGAGCTCGACATCAATGTATTACAAGCATTAGACTTTTAAACTAAACAAATATTAAGTAAAAATGTTAAATTACAATACATGCTTGCTATGTTTTTTTTTTTTTTTTATAGAATTCAATGTGGGCGCTTGCCCACACCGGGCTCTATGTAAATACACCCTTGAGTACAAACATCAGTATGCACTAGTTTTAATGAGGCTTTAGCTCTCCAAGAAGTTTTTGTAAAAACCAGCTATGAATTTTTCCATAAATGATTCTTTTACGAATATTTTCTTCTTTGTATATGTGGGAGTTCAATACCATGTTTTTCATCCTTAACAAATAGGGATTTTTTGCAAGATTTCTTTAGATTTTAGCTCAAGATTTTCTATTGGCACTTTTAAAGGAAATATTTATTTGGATCCATTTTTATTCGGGCCAATATCTATTTATTCTTGCCATTAATAGTCACACATTCATCTCGCACAAAATTTTCTAGACATCATCCTTTTTGCAATATTTGTTTCACACTAAGTAAATTTGTGTTAGATTTGAAACATAGAGGACATCTAAGATGAACTTTGTTTTGCTTCCCTTTGTTTGCACTGCTATCAGTACTCCCCTGCCCTACGACTTTCTGTTAGTTCTCATCTGCAAGCTTGGCTGTAGAATTACCTCATTCATTTTGATGAAGGTGCTCTTCTTTCTTGTATTTGATTGTTGCAACCACTATCCAAATACTAAATATCTTTTTCTTCCATTCGAACATTAAAACATGAGCAAAACAAATCATCTATTTCTGTCTATTGAGCTTCAACTTCCTTCTGTTGAAACGAACAATCTTTTTGAGAGTGATTTGCAACTTTACATTTGGTACATTTAGATCTACAATCCTATATGTTATGGTCAGATTTTCCACAAATACGATAACATGGGGTAAAGCAACCTTAATTAGAAAATTTTCAATTCTTTTTGAACCTTTTTGCGGGTGCGTGGGCATGACTTTCAAACTTCTGTCACTGATCACCTCTCCCATACTGTAGATTTTTGAAAATTTTTTCTTCCAAGCTGATAACCCCTCCGGCCTACTACTAGCTCACATGGTTTATCATTTAGCCCATCACATGTTACATGCTTAACCTTTTAGGTATTCAAAATTACTAGCTATTATTTAAGAACAGTTACGTCGAAATTAACTTTTCAAAGGACAATCTCTACAATATTCTCAAGTCATCCACGTTTGTGAGCCAATAATCAAGGCACGATCCAGCTACGCCCAGTCAAGTTTGTTAGAGTTTGTTAGCATAATTGTAGGATTTGATGGCATCATTTTAGTTAAGTTTGTTGAGGTTGTGATTTGATGGCATCATTTTAATTGTAGGATTTGATGGCATCATTTAGTTAAGTTTGTTGAGGTTGTGATTTGATGGCATCATTTTAGTTAAGGTTGTGATTTGATGGCATCATTTTAGCTAAGTTTGTTGAGGCTGTGAAGGCTATTTAAAGGCCAAGTAGCTGTACTTGTTTCACAGTGAATTGGAAAATAAAAAAAAAACCTGAAGTTTCTTTTCCCCTCAAAATTAGTTTACCTCTCGTTCCCAGTTTGTTGCTACCGATCCTTTGCAGGTCTCGGAGCTGCACGAAACCAACATCTGGTATCAGAGCTGCAAGTTAATGCCCAAATACCTTCGTCTCAACACCATGGCGATGATTTCAGGGTCCTCATCCTCGACAGCACCAGCAACAAAGGAGGGCGGAATCACTCTTCATTACCCAATGCTAACCACGACAAACTACTCCACCTGGGCCATTAAAATGGAAGTTTTCATGGAGGCTCAGGGAGTTTGGGAGGCAGTCGAACCTGCGGCAGGCGTGGCCGTGGACAAGAAGAAGGATAAACTAGCATTGGCATGCATCTTCCAAGCAGTTCCAGAGAAGATCTTGTTACAGTTGGCGAAGTACAAGACATCCAAAGAGGCGTGGAAAGCTTGAAGACAATGTACCAAGGGGTTGATCGCGTTAAGAAGGCGCGAATTCAGACCCTGAAGAGCGAGTTCGAGACCCTACGAATGAGGGATTCTGAGTCCGTCGATGAGTTTGCAGGGAAACTCACAACCCTGGCAAGCAAGATTCGAGGGCTTGGAGAGAAGATGGATGACGACGTGATCGTCAAGAAGGTACTTGTATCTGTGCCTAACAAATTTTTGCAGGTAGTAGCCGCGATTGAACAATTCGCGGATGTTGAAACAATGCCAGTGGAAGAGATCATTGGCCGCCTCAAAGCTTACGAGGAGCGCATACGTGGGAGAGATGAAAGCAGCGGAAGCCAACTTCTCCTGACTCACGCTGAGTGGCAAGCAAAGAAGAAGAAGAATAGACAGCCTGAACTTCATCAAACACCAAGCAAAACAACTCGACCAATCGAGGGCGTGGCAACCCTCTCGGTCGAGGTCGTGGGCACGGAAGAGGAGGTCGAGATGGTCAGAGAGCAGCCCTCAAGAAGGTGATGGAGGTCGTGATTCAACCAACCATAACAAGTCAAAGTTCAGATGTCATTACTGCAACAAAGTTGGGCACTTCGCGTCGGAGTGTTACAGCCGACGCAGAGACAAGGAAGCCAACTTGGCTCGAGCACAAGATGAAGAGGCCGCGTTGCTTCTGGGTGAGACTCAGGAGGAGTCTCCAGGGGTGATCATGCTTAACGAAGAAAAGATCGTACCCAATCTATGTGCTGCAGATGAAGCACAAGTCGACTCAGACATGTGGTATCTCGACAATGGCGCGAGTAATCACATGACGGGCCATCAAAACAAATTCAAGGAACTTGATTGGAGCGTCACAGGGCGTGTCAAGTTTGGTGACGGCTCGACAGTGCAGATCGAGGGGAAAGGCTCGATCCTATTCCAATGCAAGAATGGGGAGCAACGACTACTTTCCGAGGTATACTTCATCCCTAAACTAAGAAGTAACATTCTAAGCCTTGGCCAATTGACAGAGGATGGGAGCAAGGTGGAGCTGTTCGACGACCATTTGAAGGTGTTCGACAAAAGGGGTGTGTTGCTGATGAAGGTCAGGAGATCTGCAAACCGCCTATACAAGATAGTGTTTCAATCATGCAAGCCTATTTGCCTGTTGTCCAAGCTTGAAGATCCAGCCTGGCTGTGGCATGCAAGGCTGGGACACATCAACTTCTTTGCGCTTAAACTGATGGCAGATAAGAAGATGACCATTGGACTTCCTAAAATCGAACACCCAAACCAATTGTGTGAAGGCTGCCTCGTCGCCAAGCAAGCCCGACTCCCTTTCCCTCAGCAGACGAACTACAGGGCTGAGAGACATCTGCAACTCATCCATGCTGACTTGTGTGGGCCTATTACGCCCGCAACTGCAGCAGGTAACAGATACTTTCTCCTACTCGTGGATGATTTCAGTAGGATGATGTGGGTATTCATGTTAAAAGATAAGAGTGAAGCTTTCAATTCTTTTAAGAAGTTCAAATCACTTGTGGAGAATGAGTGTGATAGCAAGGTGAAGACACTTAGAACTGATCGCGGAGGAGAGTTCTTGTCCAGAGACTTCACTAATTATTGTGAAGCTGAAGGAATTCAACGACACTTTACTGCCCCGTACACGCCACAACAGAATGGGGTGGTAGAGCGTCGGAACAGGACCGTGATGGACAGGACGAGAAGCTTGATGAAGAGCAAGCAGGTGCCTGCAATATTATGGGGTGAAACAGTCAGACATGATGTTTATTTGCTCAATAGATTGCCCACGAAGTCTCTCCACGAGATGACACGCTTCGAAGCTTGGCACGGTAAGAAACCAAACGTTAATCACTTGAAGTTGTTTGGTTGTATTGCACACATGAAGGCTGCAGGTCTCTATCACAAGAAGTTAGACGATCGCAACACCCTTCTAGTCTACCTTGGTGTGGAAGAAGGTAGCAAGGCTCATCATCTCCTTGATCCTCAATGTGGCAAAGTCCATATCAGTCGGGACGTCGTGTTCGACGAAGCAGGAAGTTGGGATTGGAGCACGCCCGACGGAGCTAATCCAATGAGCTGGGTTGAGTTCTCCATTCAAGTTCCAGTTGAGGAAAATGCAACCCAGCCACCACGAAGATCAGAGGAGCATCCAGCTGAGAGCGTAGGAGACGCGCTCTCACCATTGACGCACGGGACATCGCTAGCGTCAAAACAGCTTGCTACACCAGAAGTTGAAGGCTCAACTTCAAGCAACACGCCCGCACCAACACCACAATCAAATCAGCCAAGAAGAACCAAATCTCTAGCTGACATCTATGCAGAGACTACAGCAATGTCACCTTACCCAGACATGTTGTACTTGTCGGCTGAAGAACCGGCAAGCTATCAAGACGCAGCTCTAGAACGGGAATGGCGTCAAGCAATGCAAGCTGAATTCGAAGCCATCGAGAAGAACCAAACTTGGGAGCTCACTGAGTTACCACCAGGTCACAAGCCCATCGGACTCAAGTGGGTTTACAAGGTGAAGAGAGACAACGAGGGGAAGATACTCAAGTACAAAGCAAGGCTTGTCGCGAAGGGCTATGTACAAAGACAAGGTGTCGACTTTGATGAGGTATTTGCCCCGGTCGCGAGACTTGATACTGTTCGATTAATTCTCACCCTTGCAGCTCACCAAGGATGGCAAGTACACCACTTAGACGTGAAGTCGGCATTTCTTAATGGAGATCTCAAGGAGGAAGTGTATGTAGCTCAGCCCGAGGGATTCATCATCAAGAATCAAGAGGACAAGGTGTATCGCTTGTCCAAAGCTCTTTACGGCTTACGACAAGCACCAAGGGCTTGGAACCTGTGCCTTGATAACTGCTTGAAGAACCTTGGTTTCAGTAGGTGCACCCAAGAACAAGCAGTCTACACGAGAAGCAATGAAGATGGAGTGCTGATCGTAGGTGTATATGTCGACGACCTCATTGTCACAGGAACAAGTCCAGCTGCAGTGAGAAGTTACAAGCTACAGATGATGCAAGAATTCGACATGAACGATCTTGGATTGCTCTCATATTACCTTGGGATCGAGGTAAATCAACAAGCTGATCACATTTCTTTGAAGCAAATAGCCTATGTTAAGAGAGTATTGAAGCAATCCGGGATGGAGGATTGTAACGCAACGAAGTATCCTATGGAGGCTAAGTTGCAGCTCAACAAAGATGAAGGAGGGACACCCATTGATGCAACTCAATACAGGCGTATCATCGGGTGTCTAAGCTATCTAACTCACACTCGCCCAGACTTGAGTTACTCCATTGGGATTGTGAGCAGGTATATGGAGAGGCCGACGAGCCTCCACCATCAAGCCGTGAAGCAAATTCTCAGGTACTTGAAGGGGACACTTGAATATGGGCTCGAGTACAGGAGAGGCCAAGGAGATGCAGAGGTGATTGGCTTCTCCGATAGCAACTTGGCCGGAGATGCAGATGACAGGAAGAGCACGACTAGTATGGCTTTCTATCTGAATCAAAACCTAATCACTTGGGCTTCGCAGAAGCAAAAGACCGTGACCCTTTCCTCTTGTGAAGCAAGTTTATGGCGGCAACAGCCGCAGCTTGTTAAGCACTGTGGCTCAGGAGTTTGGTGAGCGAAGTGACTGTCGTTCACCCGAGCCAGTCACATTGTTCGTCGACAACAAATCAGCGATTGCCCTGATAAAGAACGCTGTATTCTATGGTCGGAGCAAGCACATAGATACCCGTTTCTATTTCATACGGGAGTGTGTTGAGAAAGGGCAGATCAAAGTCGAGTTCGTGCGGACTGAAGATCAGAAAGCAGACATTCTGACGAAGGCACTCGCAAAGCAAAAGTTTGCGGAGATGCAGCAGAAGCTCGGAGTTCTCAACCTCAATCGTGCCTAGATTAAGGGGGAGACTGTGAGCCAATAATCAAGGCACGATCCAGCTACGCCCAGTCAAGTTTGTTAGAGTTTGTTAGCATAATTGTAGGATTTGATGGCATCATTTTAGTTAAGTTTGTTGAGGTTGTGATTTGATGACATCATTTTAATTGGAGGATTTGATGGCATCATTTTAGTTAAGTTTGTTGAGGTTGTGATTTGATGGCATCATTTTAGTTAAGGTTGTGATTTGATGACATCATTTTAGCTAAGTTTGTTGAGGCTGTGAAGGCTATTTAAAGGCCAAGTAGCTGTACTTGTTTCACAGTGAATTGGAAAATAAAAAAAAACCTGAAGTTTCTTTTCCCCTCAAAATTAGTTTACCTCTCATTCCCAGTTTGTTGCTACCGATCCTTTGCAGGTCTCGGAGCTGCTCGAAACCAACAACGTTGTGATCTCAATAGAAAAGTGGGACTATGGGAGCACCACTTACGAGTTTGATGACATAGAATAACATCATTCGGATGCTGGGAGCTGGAGTGCCCTAGAAGCACAAATATGCATTGCTACTACTTCAGTAGTGTCTATATGAGTTACAAATTAAAGCCTGATATCAAGAGACAAGGAGATCCTATAGATGACTTCACTCTTAGAAATGGCAACTTATTACAAACCACTCTCGTATTTCCTGTGTCCAGACTCCCCACATGATACCAACAACTGCCATACACCTTTTCCTTCCTCATTTTTTTTTTTGTTTTTTTGCTCTGCATACACTGAACTGAAGTGATTGACCTAGGGAAGGGATTAATGTTAAAAATAATGGTTACTTGCATTCTTGGAATCATGTAGCCATCTAATTTGCATACATGCATAAAAAAAAATTTGAACAAGAACATACCCCCGGCACCATTACTATCACGATGGATGAGCTGATGAGAAATAACCATTTTGTTTGGCCGTAAAAATTGTGTAGGTGAAGGGCAGGCAAATCTCCTTTGGCACCAGGGAATCGCACAGCGGATTGCCATGGTGCCAAGGGAGAGTTGCACTGTAATTCTAAGAACCCCACATCTTCCTTTTCTCTTTCAATACAAATCTCTTTGCTGGCCTTATCATTGTTGAAGAGCTCATTGAGCATTCTGATAGTGAACTAGAGTGGCAGTTGAGACTGGAAATGCAAAAGATATGTCTATATTGCTTCCTTTTCTTTCCTCTAACCTTTCTTCTTTATTTTCTCCTTCTTCAGCGGCACTCTGAGAATGATTGGAATGTCCTAATTATTTCACCATCCCTCCAAGACGCTTATATTCCTCTTTCCTCAGAAAATCTTTGCAATTTCTTAAGGACATTTTTTTCAAAAAAAAAAAAAAAAAAAAACTAATTTTAAAAATATTTTTTTAAAATCGTCCCCTCCCAAAAGTATTTCTCTGACAAGTGACATCGGCGGCGGTATATTTCGCCCCGCCAGCGTGGTGAGAGAGGTTGGTTTTTCTTCATCCGGGATTGACAACCCTAGAAGAAGATGGCAACCCCGGAAGAAGAGTATTTTTTTAGCCTAACTTTTCTTTGTCATGGGTTGTCAATTTCGGACATAAAGTCTAATTTTTTTCAGTTATTTTCCTTTGTCCGAGGTAGGCAACACCGGATAAAGTGATTTATTTATTTTTTTAATTTTCCACTTTGTCCAGGGTTGTTAACCCCTGAAAAAGAAACCTAAAAAATTCATTTTTTTTCCCTCTCTCCCCTCTCCCTCTCACCTCATTTTCCTCCTCCTCTCTACCTCTCTCCTCCTCTAAGGCACCCATGAGCATGGCTGGCAGTTCAAATTCACATTCTTTTTCCATCAAATAAATATGCCTATCAAAAGTTGGTGGCTCAATTTCAAACTCTATGGGTACAGGAAACAGTGTTGGCTCGAAAAATGGGTCCAAATCGGGTAAGAACACCGAGTCAACATAGACTCAAAACTGAAACTGAATCACACAGCTGTGAATCGGGTTCACATTCACAATCAAATTCAATTTTCTTGAACTGAAAACTTGCCAATTTATCAAAAGGTTTTGAATTGGTCAAGTTCAAATTGGTGTGTCAGAAAATTGAACCTTAGTTAAAATCTCCAAGATAGCATAATTCTTGCTTCTTATCAATATGGCTAGGGATCGAGAATAGTCAAAAATTGAGTAGGGAGAATTTCTCATTCCTTTCATTAACAGTGTTGATCAAATGACCCATTTGTACTTCTAACATATTGAAATAATCATTTTGGAATTGAATATAATCATTTTGGATTGAACCACGGATTCTATACTCTTTTTGTGTCAGTACGTTCTTCTTGTTGTTGTGAGACTTGAAAAATAGAGTAAGAATCTTGGATTTTAAAATTTTGATGGGATTGTGAGTCCTTATGTTTTGAACTTATCATTCGGACTCATGCAAGGGTTTTAAATTTTTTTTCTTTCAAGGCTACCATCCTCTTTTCGAGATCAGATTTTTCCTCTTTTAAGTGATCTTGATAAGGAGCATACGAAGCTGAATGTTGGTAAGGTTGTTGATAAAATGGCTCAAGTGAGTTATATCCCTACTGATTCTGTGAAGAGTAGAGATGATTATTCTAATCTTATTCATAATATTGGGACTAAGGTATATATTGATTCGGATAAGACCAATCCGACATACTTGGTTAGTTAAAGTTATAAAATATCGGGTTGGTGTTATCCGAAAAAGAGTCGGGATGTAATATGGATTACTATTAAAATTGAAAAAATTATTATTATAATCCATTTCACACAAAGTGACAAAACAAACAAAAAAACAAACGAATAAGCAAAAAAGAAAGAAAAATCTAGCCTTTGTTAGGGTAGACTGTAAACCTAGACGACTCCTAACTGGTTAGACTGTCCATGAAAGGTATATTACAGCAATCTGACCACAAGTTAATCGGCCAGGTAGGGACAAGATCAGTGGGAGGTATCTGTACCTGAGCAAACGGGCCAATTATACTAAATCACTGTTCTTCAAAATTTTGCCTCTCAATCCCCAACATTGGACATCAATTTGATAAGAGTCAAATTCTAACAACTTCCTCCTTAGGTCAATCTCCTAAATAAGTCTGAGATGTCCCTAGGACCAATGTCTACTCAGCTTTAATTAGCTGGCTTAGTGAGTGAGGAGATGGTTTGTGGGCTAAGGAAAGATAATGACTTCGTCACCTTATCTTATTTAAGGATATCTCCTTAATCATTTTTGTGCGAGTGTACAAGTACATAGCAGAGAAAATACTTAAGCATGTATATCACCTAAATTTGTTTTCTAAGCTACATGCAATGCGCCATACCTTGTCTGCAGCACTCTTCAACATTAAAGAAAATGAAACGAATTAAACAAGTGCCTAAAATGCAATGTCTAACTATTTTTTTAGATTTTACTGTAGGCTGTCTAAAAATGACTAACAGGCAAGCCACCAAAGAAGCAGTCTCAAATACGCAAAGGATTGAAGCCCGCGTCTCAACTTCAAGACGCGTCGGCCTGAAGCCCGCGTCTCAGCATCAAGGCGCGTCGGCCTGAAGCCCGCGTCTCAACTTCAAGGCGCGTCCGGCCTGAAGCCCGCGTCTCAGCATCAAGGCGCGTCGGCCTGAAGCCCGCGTCTCAACTTCAAGACGTGTTGGCTCGACGCCCGCGTCTCAGCATCCAAGGCGCGTCCGGCCTGAAGCCCGCGTCTCAGCATCCAAGGCGCGTCCGGCCTGAAGCCCGCGTCTCAGCATCCAAGGCGCGTTTAGTCTGAAATCCGCGTCTCAGTTGCAACTGCCCAGATCGTGGGGAGTCAGTTACCGCGCGTATAGCGGGTAACGGCCCTCGTTCAGGCGCATTTTTAGGGGGCACGATCACCCCTAAGACCCCTATAAATAGCCCTGTTGGCTATGAAGGATTGGGCGATTGGGCGATTGGGCGATTGGGCGATTGAGCGATTGTAGATTGGTCGATTGGTGGAAGATTTGAATCCAGAGGGTCAGAAGATCAAGGCATCGAGAGAGAGAAGCCCGACGTCGACGACCGAGAGAGAGGAGATTCTTCAACAGGCTTACTGAGTACTAGCCTATCTTCGCCTACCTCCTCTTTGAGAGTTTGGTAGCCGGAGCTGAGTTACTCCCCTACCGGCCGAAGAGAAGACCCCCGACGGTCCAGGACGGTCATCTGGTCAACGGAGAACAAGATTCACTCTCCATCGCCACACGAAGAACCCAGATTTAAACAAAGGGAAGATCCAAGCATCCTCCCTCCCTTGTAGTCGGAATATTGTTTTGTTGTAATCTTTCAATTGATTCAAGGAAATTTTACGGCGAAATCTCTTTCCGCACCGTACAAGAGATGGCGACTCCGCTGGGGACTACATTCGTGACCGATGAACACATCGTGGTGCAGGATGACGTTCTCCGTAAGGGGAAGATGGTCGAATCACTCGTCGTTGAGTTCGACCAGGCGAAGTATGAAGAGTTTCTCTCTTCTGGCTCCAAGAGCCCCAAGACCCGCGTCTGCCGCAGGGTCTCAGCGACGCAGCCTCCCGAAGCCCAATCTGTGGCTCAACCAGGCGCTGCTGTCACCCTCTGTGCCGCGCCCAGTTCACGCGTCAACGCCTCCTCGAAGGCCCGCGTAACATCCAACGCCTCTGCTGCGATCAAACGCGACGCGCAGAACCCACGCGCCAACGCCTCTCTGAAGGCCCGCGTGGTCCACGGCACAACTGTTGCTGCGATCGACCGCGTCTCGCACAACGCCCGCGTCTCGCGTGACGCCCGCGTCTTGCAGAACGCCCGCGTCTCGCAGAAACCCCGCGTCAACGTCTCCCAAGAGACCCGCGTGGTGAACAGCCCTGGTTCTTCAAACCAGGAAGTTGTTGGCTTCTCTCCTCCTCCACGACGCAATCGAAATGCCGAGCGTCGACAAAGACGACGCGCGCGTCAACACTCGGTTGGAACCGATGGTTCTCTGACTGGGGTTAGACGCGGCGTTCAATATGATGCCTTGCCCGCACCTCGACCAGTGCGAGAAATCCGCGTTTGGCGACCCAAACGCGAGACCCCTCGAGTTGAGTCTGCTGGAGACCAACTTACCAAACGCCGAAGCGAAGTTTCTGCGTCTCATCAAACGCAGGACGCATGCGTTCCCAGGCGTGGGGCCCAGCAGCCCATTATCTTCCAAGTCCCTCTGCTTCAACGCAGCGGACAACAGTGCGAGAACCGCGTCTCGTCTCAACAGAGACGCCAGACGCGCGTGACGCCCCAAGTGTCTCTGCCCCAACGCAGTGGACAACAGTGCGACGACCGCGTCTCGTCTCAACAGAGACGCCAGACGCGCGTAACGTCCCAAGTCTCTCTGCTCCAACGCAGCAGACTGCAACGCGAGGACCGCGTCTCGTCTCAACAGAGACGCCAGACGCGCGTAACGCCACAGTGTGATCTCCGCGTTTCTGAGACTTGCGTCCAGACAGCGCAACACACGACTGCCCCCCGTCTTCGACGCTGTGAGGCCAGTCTATTTAATCCCCCTCCCACGGATTTGAGGGATTATTTGACAAGGAAAAGAAGTGCCAATCAGGCCACTTCTTCTTGCTGCTGTCAACAGCTCATCCAGATGCTCTCTGAATGCCATTGCGAATCAGGCGTTCACCAGCCGTCTTTGATTAGACAGCTGACCCTGATTCCCCCGTCAGCTAAAAGAAGACGCTCCACCGAAGGAGAACCTTCCCTGACGTTGAGTACCCGGAGCTCACTGCATATATGACAAGCAGAAGCAGGGGAAAACAACCTATGGTCAATTCAGAGGGGTCAGACTCTGAGCCAGAAGGGGTGTATCGACACACCCGTACCCGGACTGGAGCCATCACCCCAATTGACTACAATGCCCTATCCCGCGGCATTAGGGGAGATGATTCTCACTCAGTTGTGATAGAATCATGGGCTTCGAATTCTTCCGGTGGAAAGGAGGTTTCCGCCTACATGGCAGATGCTCCTGAGGACACAGCAGATGCTCCCGAGGAGACAACTAAGTATCTGGCCCGGATGCAGAAGCACCAAATGGAAGTACTCTCCTCTCAGCAGAGAACCATTGACGACCTCAAGCATATGCTTGAGAAATTGCTTGACGAGAGGGCAAGATCTCCTCCTAGAAGGCCAAGAACAAGAAGGGGAAGAGGAGAAAGTCCACCCTCCGATCCTTCCGAAGGACACGACGGTCTACTCCAGATGTGTCCCAGCCTTCAGCGCATGCAGGAAGCAACCCGGACTCGGAGAAGGCTCAAAATCAAAGAATGAGCCTATTGGAGCAACGACTCAATGCCCTTGCTAGTCGTAAAGATCTCCAAGAAGCTGGAGTGGTCCGGCCATATCCAGCCGAGTGGGACTTAGTCCCGTACCCTCCTAGATTCAAGGCTCCAACTCTCCAAGCTTTCGACGGGAAGGGATCACCCAACCAGCATATCTACTACTTCAAATCCCAAACTGGGAATGTGGTAGATAACGACGCTATATTGGCGCGACTGTTCATTGGCACCCTGAAAGGGTTGGCCTTTGAATGGTTTATGAGGCTCCCGGAAGGCTCAATCAAGAACTGGGGCGACTTGGAGAAGCTGTTTCTAACACGCTTCTTCGAGGATGATTCGGAGGTTACAATGCCTACCCTTTTAGCTACCAAGCAGCGAAAGGGAGAGTCCGTTAAGTCTTTCGTAGAAAGATTTCGGAACACGGCACTCCGATGTCCGAGCGGCATGACCCAGGCCACCCTGGTGGAAACATGTCGCCACAATCTCCAAACCTCACTCCTTGCTCAGATAGGAGTTGCTGAAAGCCGCACCTGGAAACAGTTAGTCCAGCAAGGTGAACAGGCTGAAGAGATTGTCGCCCGCGTCAGAGCAGAAGAAGGCAGGCCCAGGCCAGAAAGGTCGACAAGGCGTGCGCCAGACACATCCCTCCAAACCAAACGGAAGGATAACTTGGCAACGGAGACCAAATCTCCCGTCAAGCCTCAACCAGGCAGAGCAGGTGGCTCTTCCAGCCAACCCCGCGCCAACAAACAGTATTCCTTCAAGGAGGAACACGTCGATTCGCTCTTCAAACTACTCAACAAGAGCAATCGACTGAAGCTCCCTGAAATCAGGCGCCCGGAAGAAGTCGGCAAGACCGACAACCCCAACTACTGCCTGTACCATAGGATGCTCGGACACCCTACCAAGAGCTGCTACATCTTCAAGGACGTCCTCCAAGCCCTGATTGACGCGGAGGTATTAAAACTCCGACCGGAGCAGAAACAGAGGGCGGCCAACATGACATCGGCACTCCACTTCGGGACACGACCCCCGATGCCCGTGGGAGTGATATCTGTCCCGAAAGGAGAATTGAGAGTGGTCAATACAGACCCTCATCAGCAGCAGGAGAAGGGCTTGGTCCCGGTCCCTACACCTGAAGGAGGAATCATGTGGGTCCACCCTGACCTCGTTGACGAACAGCAATGGACGACTGTGACCAACAGGAAGTCCAAAGGCAAAGGAAAGGCTTCATCTTGCCACGTGATCTGCGCTTCTTCCCGGGAAGCAGACGCTGATGTTCCTTCGCTGACCGACTCAGAAGAGGAGACAATGGTCCTGGCGGCAGAGCCCAACCAACCGACATCAGGCACCCGCTCAGGGCAGGCGTACTTGAAGCAGTACGGCGAAAAGACGGTGGTCCCTCCTCAACCAGCTGTAGAGCCAGCTCAGCCCTCCGCAAAACCACCCGTGGAGAAACAGAAAGAAACTCGGTTTTCTAGGGTTCTTTCAAGAAGTGCAGCGGAAGGATCTTCGACATCTTACCGCTTCGATGTGCTGGCTCAGTTAGCCAACATCCCAGCACGCATTACCTTGTATGAGCTCCTGAGGCTATCAAAGTCAACCAGAGAAGCTCTACAAGAAGCCCTGACAAACGCTGAGGTCTTTCTGACCCACGTACCGAGAGAGAAAGATGTAGAGGATTGCCTCCACACCTCTCCAAATGTTCCCTGCATTTCCTTCACAGCAGACGACATGCAGGTTAAAGGAAAGCATGACCGACCCTTATACTTCACGGGGTATATTGGGTCATCCGAGGTGAATCGCATTCAAGTAGACCCTGGGTCCGCACTAAGCATCATACCTCGCCGAGTCATGCAATTTCTGGGCATTCCTACTCATCGTCTGAGCCCTACCCAGACGACTATTTATGGGTTTAATGCCAACAGCTCCCGCCCGATGGGGAAGATCAAGCTCAAATGCCGGATCGGGAGCCTCAAATCAGAAGTAACGTGTTACGTCATTGACGCGGACACGTCTTACAACCTGTTGCTGGGACGACCATGGATCCACCAAAACTCCATCGTTCCCTCCACTCTCCATCAAGTCATGAAATACATTGACGAGAGCGGACAGGTTCGAACGTTGATCGCCGAAAGGCATCCGTTCAAAGGGGTCGAGAACTATTTCACGGATTCCCTCTTATATGAGGAGAATAATGGAACCCCGCAACCAGAGGAGCCAGACTCTGGTAATGAAGCTGACACCGAGCCCGAAGAAGAAGAGTGCCTGTGGGAGTTAGAACCACTTGTAAAGAGCACTAATAAGCTCGATGTTGATACCACCGACGATGCAGGCGGTTGGTATATTAATGAAGACTTAGATTTCGCGTATTTTCCTGTGTGTGAATCTGAGTCAATACCGTCGGATACTAGTACTGACATGGGCAAGGATGTATGGTCGGCAATGGATGCTCTGACATCATTGCATGTACCTATAAAATCATCCTTCGGGACGTACCATGATGATGGTGACGCGCAAGGATCTTCATTTATGGTTCCAGCCAGACAAAAGGGCCAGAGACCTATCCTCTTTGGACGAATCATGTCTGAACCAACGCCCCATGAAGAATCAGAAGGCGAGGATGAATCCCCCCAGTTCAATCATTATGAACCGAAAACGCTCAAGATGATGAAGCGTATGGGGTACGATCTAATCAACAGGCCCGGGTTAAACTTCGGCAAAGGAAGGAGATCATTGCTTCGATCTTTTGTACCAAAAGGGAAAACACCTGACTATTATCATCAGACCCGCCGGGGTTGGGCTATGTATCAACTCCAGTGCCGTCAGCTTCTGATTCTGAGGAACCATCAGGCCATGATCACTCTTCAGACACGTCATCGTGGGAATCAGATGTCAGTATTGGCAACATCTTCAAAGGGCTTTCAGTAAACATGGTTTCAACAAGCCATCTGGAAGACGAAGACGAAGAAATGATCCAGTCGGAGACAGACCCCTGGATCAAACATCTGAATGCTCTCTGGGATATCCGCTTTGAACAGCGTGAGCCACCCACAGAAGACAAGGTTGTTCAGATCAACCTAGGAGATGAAGCCAACCCCAAGCCCATCTTCATAAGTGACGGCCTGTCACCATCAGAGAAGAATGATCTAATATCTCTTATACAAGAGTATATAGACGTCTTCGCCTGGAATTACGAGGACATGCCTGGACTTGATCCTCAAGTGGCTATGCACCGCCTCAACATCAGTCCGGACGTAAAACCCGTCAAGCAACAGCAGCGACGGTTTCGTCCCGAAATAATGGAGGCCATTCAATCAGAAGTCAAGAAGCTTATTGACTCCGGCTTCATCAGGGAGGAACAACATCCCGACTGGGTAGCTAACATTGTCCCCGTTGCTAAGAAGAACGGGAAGATCCGGATCTGCATCGACTTCCGCGATCTAAACGAGGCCTGCCCCAAAGACGAGTTCCCGTTGCCAATCACAGATGTCATGATTGACAATACATGCGGGTTCGAGCGAATGTCCTTTATGGACGGATTCTCAGGTTACAATCAAATCAAGATGTACCCTGACGACGAAAAGCATACCTCCTTCAGGACACCTCTAGGAATATACTGCTATACCGTCATGCCCTTCGGACTAAAGAATGCAGGGGCAACATACCAAAGGGCTATGAATGCCATTTTCCACCAGCAGATACGCAAAACGGTGGAGTGCTATGTCGATGACATCGCGGTGAAAAGCCGCACTAAAGGCGATCACATAGCGGACCTAAAAGCGGTCTTTGACATCATGCGGACTCATCAATTGAAGATGAATCCCACCAATCATTCCTGGGGGTAGCCAGCGGGAAATTCCTAGGGTTTGTTGTAACCTCTACCGGAATTCATTTGGATCCGGAGAAGGTTCGCGCCATTCAGGAAATGCAACCTCCAAGAAGCCTCAGGGAGCTCAGAGGATTGCAGGGACGACTGGCATACATCCGCAGATTTATTTCAAATCTCTCCGGAAGATGCCAACCCTTCGCTAAACTGATGAAGAAGGGAGTCTCGTTCATATGGGACGACGCTTGCCAGCAAGCATTCGAGGAGATCAAACGATACCTCACCCAACCACCAGTACTTGCAGCTCCGGTATCCGGAAAGCCCTTCCTGGTGTACGTCCGATCGATGGATCATTCTTTGGGAGCTCTACTAGCTCAGAATGATGACCAAGGACGAGAACAAGCAATCTACTACCTCAGTAGAACAATGATCGGGGCCGAACATCGATACAACCCGATCGAGAAGGAGTGTTTGGCCTTAGTGTTCGCTATTCAGAAAATGCGACACTATCTGGTAGGCCAAACCATAAATGTCATATCAAAAGTCAACCCCCTGAGGTTGCTTATGACAAAGCCTTCATCATTGAATGGCCGGCTGGCGAAATGGGCTATATTGCTCTCTCAATATGAGATGCACTTCCTGCCACAGAAGGCCATTAAAGGACAAGCGGTGGCGGACTTCTTAGCTGAACACCCGGATCCGAGGGCAGCCAAACTTTATGAGGATCTCCCAGATGAGGTCGCCGAAGTATGCCTAATCCAGACATCGTTTGAAGGACAAGTATGGCAACTTTTCTTCGATGGTGCATCAAGGGCAAGCCCCAAGGGACACACAGTAGCGGGGGTAGGAGTGGTACTCGTCTCCCCACAAAACTACGTGATCCCCCGAGCTATCTCGTTAACCGAGCCCTGTTCCAACAATGTGGCGGAATACAACGCTCTCCTGATTGGGATGCAATTCGCCGATGAGATTGGCGTTAAAAATCTCGAGGCATACGGTGACTCCAAACTCATCGTCAGCCAAGTTCGCGGAGAGTATGAGGTCAGACATGAAGATCTAGTACCCTACTACGACGCGACAATCCACATGGCGGAGAAGTTTTCAAACTTCTACATCGACCATGTGCCGCGAAGCCAAAATGCGCATGCAGATGCCCTCGCATCTCTCGCAGCTTCCCTAGCTCTCCCAGCTGGAGCAATGGAGAAAGTATTCGTCTATAGCCACGACCTATACTGTCCAAAAATCCCCCCCGGAGACTACCCAGGGTCAACAGGAGATCGTCGCGGTAAAGAGACACTTGAAGTGTCAACCGATCCAGAGCTTAAAGACTGGCGATTCCCCTATATTGATTATGTCTTATACGGCATCCTGCCCGAAGACACCAAAGAGGCGGCCGCCATTCGGAGGAAAGCCCCCAAATTCTACTATAATGCGATCACGCGAACACTCTATCGTCGATCGCATGACGGGATCCTACTCCGGTGCCTCTCATCAAAAGAGGCCCGCGAAATGTTGAAAGAAGCCCACGATGGCACATGTGGAGCTCATCAACCTGGTCCGAAGCTGGCAAACAGACTCCAAAGATTGGGGTACTACTGGCCCAAGATGGTCGCCGACGCCATCTCCCTCGCTAAGAGATGTCACGCCTGTCAAATACATGGCGATTTCATCCATCAAGCACCAGGGTATCTCCACTCTACGACCTCTACTTGGCCGTTCGAAATGTGGGGGATGGACGTGGTCGGCCCCATCAGCCCACCATCATCGAAAGGACATCGGTTCATTCTAGCAATAACCGATTACTTCTCCAAGTGGGCCGAAGCTGTTCCTCTAAAAGAGGTAAAATCGTCTAACGTGATCAAGTTCGTGAAACATCACGTTATCTATCGCTTCGGTGTGCCTCGGCGGATCGTCCATGACAATGGACCCCAGTTCATCAGCCAGGCTTTCCAGAGATTCTGTGCCAAGTTCAGAATCCAGAGTGTGTCTTCAACAGCATACTATCCTCCCGCCAACGGCCTCGCGGAAGCTTTCAATAAGACTATTGGCAAGCTTCTCAAGAAATTCGTCTCGAAAAGTCAACGAGACTGGGACGATAAGTTGGGTGAATGCTTATGGGCATATCGCACGACCGTGCGAACCCCAACTAAAGCCACGCCATTTTCCTTGGTGTACGGATGTGAAGCTGTCCTCCCACTGGAAATTCAAATTCCATCTCTACGCGTCGCCCTGACCGCCGAGATGACGACAGAGGAGAAGTATCGACAGCGACTCCAAGAACTGGAGGCCTTAGACGACAAGCGTCTGCAGGCCCAGCAGCAGATCGAGCTTTATCAAGCTCGCATCACCAGAGCCTTCAACAAGAAAGTCAAGACGCGAACTTTCAAGAAAGGCGACCTTGTCTTAGCCGTCCGGAGACCCATGGTCATGACGCACAAGACGAAGGGAAAATTCCAACCCAAATGGGAAGGACCATTTGTAGTAGAGTCGGTCTACTCGAATGGATCGTATCGTCTCATAACCTCTAATGGCGATACACTCATGATGCCAATCAATGGCAAATTCCTGAAGAAATACTATCCCTAGATGGTGTTCTTCTGCCGATCAAGTTAATACCACACCTCTGATCAAACATCCAACGCCTTCGACGGCTAAGGATAGAGGAAAATGTTGGCATCTAAGCCCAACATAAGTCCTCGACAACTCATCATGCTGAGGGAAATAGCATGACTAGCCCAACTCAAACGGTAGTTGGTAAAGGCATCTCAAATCCGTTGATAGCTGAGGGTTTGCTAAAAATCCTGCCGATCAAGTTAAAACCACACCTCTGATCAAACATCCGACGCCTTCGACGGCTAAGGATAGAGGAAAACGTTGGCATTTAAGCCCAACATAAATCCTCGACAACTCATCATGCTGAGGGGAATAGCATGGCTAGCCCAACTCAAACGGTAGTTGGTAAAGGCATCTCAAATCCGTTGATAGCTGAGGGTTTGCTAAAAATCCTAAGTGGACCTGATTCCACTCTCTCCTCCAAAATCCCTTACCAATTCTCATCCATAGAATGGTAGGACCACAAAATGCAATCATTACTACGTTAAACACTATACCTCTGGTAATGAATACTCCTTGTCGAGTACAAGCCCCGCTTGTTACCTCTACATAGAGCAGCAAACTTCAAAATTGCCAAGTTAACACTATACCTCTGGCATTTCAAATTCCACTTGTCAATTCTCACCAATAGAATGACAGGTCCTCAAATTGCTCCTATCAAGAGCCAATTCTTGTCAAGTTAATATCACACCTCTGACAAACTACTGTTTAAGTTAACATTACACCTCTAAGCAGTATATCAGGTGCCCGTCAAGTTAATATTACACCTCTGACAGTCACCCTTTCTTCAGACTTCCATATCGAAGCTGAAATGGACGATGCCAAGTTAACAATACACTTCTAACATCCGAGTCATTGCTAAGTTCAACAATACACCTATGGCTATGACCTTTCCTCGACTTCCTTAAGCCGAGACGAACGATGCCAAGTTAACACTACACTTCTAGCATCTGAGTCATTGCTAAGTTCAACAATACACCTATGGCTATGACCTTTCCTCGACTTCTTCAAGCCGAGACGACTAATGCCAAGTTCAACATTACACCTCTAGCATTACCCTCACTGTTAAGTTAAACATTACACCTATGACAGTGACCCCCTCAGTTTTCCCTGATAAAATTGAGATGTCGATGAGTTAAGTTAATATTACACCTCTAACTCATGTCCTTGTCAAGTTAACATTACACTTCTGACAAGACTATTTCCAACCCGTTAAGTTAATATCACACCTCTAACGGTAAGGACTTCCCTAGATTCCCCCGCGAGTCTAGTTTCATTTGATATTCTCCCCAACAGAATATCGAATTCATTTTGGAGGCATTGTTGGTTAACATTACACCAATAAACAATGTTTCCATCAACATCCCCAGCTGATCTGAAATCAAGTTGAGCACAAATCCTTGATAAAAGTTCATCTTTCCTGGGGGTACGAACTCCACCTGTCACTTTCTTCCACAAAGTGGCAGGTCCACCAAAAATCACCTCTGTCAAGTTAAGCTTACACCTCTGACAGTGTCATGAAAGTTCTTGGAACAAGATCTTTCCTCAATACTTTTGACTTATTAAGATTATGATTATAATTTTGATAAAGATCAAAAGACTTCCTTGCTCCTACATGTCCAACCAAAGGCAAAAGAGTTCGAGACAAAAGAAGTAAAAAGGAGGGTGTCACTTTTATTTATATCCAAAAATATGAAAGTGATACAAAAACGCTCTCTTATACAAATAAGATTGAGCGGAGAAGGCTAAAAATCTCGATCTGGTAGAGAACGGATGCGCTCCCTGAGACGATGCATCTCATGCTGACGTGTCTTCTCAGCCTCCATCATGGCCTGGACCCGCAGCTCCTCTTCAGATAGGCAGGGTTTTTCAGCCAGCTGGGCTCGCAAAGTCTCCAATCTGGAGAGATGAACAGACTGACTCTCTTCAGCCCGTACCCTTGCAGCCTTCTGCTCCTCTAGCTTCTTCTGGAG
This sequence comes from Agave tequilana, assembly GCA_038442645.1. Classification (NCBI taxonomy): domain Eukaryota; kingdom Viridiplantae; phylum Streptophyta; class Magnoliopsida; order Asparagales; family Asparagaceae; genus Agave; species Agave tequilana. The sequence goes on from JAVJIF010033974.1 coordinate 112,540, forward strand.
GGCGACGAGCTTCTCTTCATTGACAGCTAGCATGGCTTGGGCTTTAGCAATAGCAGCCCGAGCATTAGTAATAGCAAGCTCTGTGGTCTGCATGACGAGCTCAGTTTCCCTGAATCCTCAATCAGCTTTTGACATTCAGCCTGGGAACGTTCAAGGTTACTGACCTCTTCAGCAATTCGCATCTCTACCTCCTGTCGCTCTTGTCTTTGGGCAGCAAGGAGGCTATCCAGGATGACCTGGGCTTCATGAATGGAGTTAGCCTCGTCTAAAGACTTCAGCTCTCTTAGGTCAATCTCCAATTGATCCACCACCCGCATACATGCCTGAGCAAGAGGAAGGCCCCCGACTAGTTCGATGTTCTCGGCCACATTCCCGAGAAATCTCCGGGCAAAGTCAAAAGAGCGACTCCCAGAAAGGATAAAGTTGATGCATGAACGCATCGCTTCAAAGAACTGTCGCACCGTGCTGCGCGTCAGGAAGTCCGCGTCATCATCACCTGGAACGCTCCCCGACCCCCTTTCTATCTCAGAAGAAGGGATGTAAGCCGGCTCTTTTTGCGTAGGAGTCGCACTGACCGTTGATACGGCGAGAGTAGAACCAGCCACGGGCACTTCCGGGGGTACTATTTCGGCGGGAACTTCCGCGGCCAATGATGGAGTAGCAAGCACGATCTCCTCGGAGGCTTCATCTGAGGCCTGAACCATGCAATCTCCTGGAAGTGGATTTGCCATCGGATCCTCTTCCTCCTCTGGCAGAGTAGAAGGCTCCCCAGTCTCAGCAGCTGCCCCCTCTGAAGGCATCTCAGCAGTTGAGGCCTCAATACCTTGGGGTCCGGTCAACTCTCTCACCATCTCATCAATATGTGAGGAGGTTGTAGCTCCGACGTCTCCAGCTGGCCCTACAATATAAAATGAAGAATGTCAAGGCATTTTCTTCAACGTGCCATAAAGAAAAATTGGACAGAAGGTGGAAAAGGTACCTTCAACAGGAATAGCCGCCACTGATGGTGCAGACGATGATTCGCCCACATACATCTCCTCCTCTGAGATATGGAAGAACTTACTTTGATCAGGAGAAGCGGGTTCACCACCATAGTCAACCTTGTCCTCAAACATGCTTGCCCCTGAGAGCGAAGAAGACGACAGCTCCGGAGAATCCACAATCGGAGCCTTGCCTCCAATCACTCCAGTAGTAGGACTAGGGTCGGCGGCCCTAAGACTGGAGATAAAGACGCTCGGAGACCCCAACTGCTGTGCCTCCTCTCCCCTTTCCTGAGCAGAAGGAGATTTGAGCTGAGCTGCAACTCCCAGAATCTCAACATTTGCATCACCCACCACTTCAATCTCTGGAGATGTGACATCAGCAGCAACAGCAGATTGCTCGATGAACTCCCCTTCCTCCACAACCTCGCGGTGCCTGTGGTGCGACCTAGGAGCACGAACTAGAGGGAGTAAATCCCCCTCTTCCGGAGGTTCCGCAACTGTGACAAAAAGGTCTTCAGGAAGCGCCTCAACTCCAGCAGAGATGGCTCCGGATTGAGAGACTTCAGACGCCAAGTCCCTCCTAACCTTCTTTGGGGCTGGTTCAACAATAGGAGTAGAGCGTTGATGACGCTTACTCGCCAACTGCTTAGACCTCTTTGCTGGAGGCTCCGCCCTCGTTGCTGGAGGCTCCGCCCTTGTCGCTGGTGGTTCCGCCCTCGTCGCTCGTGGCTCTGCTCTTGGTGGTCGTGGCTCTGTAGCTTGTGGATCCCTCCTCGTCCTTCTCCCGACCTCCTTACGAGCTCTCCGGTACTGCTCTACGACTCTCGTTGGTTTTCCGGACTCTGTCCTTCCCTCGAGACTTGCATTGATGCTCTCGATACATGAAGATGCCGGAAGAAAGTCTGGTGTCTGGACGGCTTGGGAGTACCAAGTACAATAGCTTAGACTCATCTGGCACTTGGGCGCTTCGAGAGGTAGACGGAAGGTTGTTCCTGTCCCTCCAGCCACACTATAGTACCAGGCCCGAGCACCTTCGAACAAGTTCCCTTCGAAGGCGAGATAAGCATTTGGATTCCCGATATAGAGCTGGTCATAGCCGAACTGTCGAGCGAAGCGATTCGGCATGTATGGCTCAATGGTGCATGATGTCCCTTGTCGGAAAAGCATATACCCGGGCCGAATATTGAGCAACCACCAGAAGGCTCCCTGGGATAACCTCGTGAAATCATCAGGGCCTGCGGAATCGACAAGTAGATCGCCGTAGGATGCACCAGGGATCTGGAGGAGGCAACGATTGAGCTGATAGTTTGCCGGGACTGAAAGACGCTTCCGGATATAATATATGTAAGGATCCTGCCACCCCGAACCCTCCAATCGCTGTATGAAGGGGACGGAGTCCTCCTTCCAACGCACCGCCGTCATCAAAGAGGGGCAGTGCATCACATACCAGGCCATAAGGTATGTGTAAGGCAGCTCAACCCGAGGATTGGGACGCTTCACCACTGGATTCCCCTCTGCGTCCGTAAGCGGCTTTCCCTCGGAATCCACAGTTTTTGGCGGCTCACAAAAGCTTTTAGCCAGCGCCCGCAGCCCGCTCTGAATACCAGCCACCACGGCCGGGAGAAGAGCTATAGGGTTGCCATGGGCCAGAAGCACCGCCGGGTACACCACGTCGGCAACTATAACTTCATGTGGCAGCGTGGGCACCACACAGCGCTTTAGCCACAGCATCAGAAAACCCGCCAGCAGCGCCCGATCGGAGATAGGAGTCCGGGCTTGGTGGTGGAAGCTTTCGAAGACCAAATCAGGGTCGAAACCATCTTCGTTCGACTCTGTGGTGTAGAATTTCTCGGACATCTGATCAATCCGGTCTTCGATCTCCCTATCAGAGCTGGGCGTCAATCGGGTGATCAAGTGGTCTTTGGTGTTCACATTGTTGAACAAATAACTGGCCCAAGACAGGTACGTGACCCCCTGCGACCGCCATTTGGTGAGCTGACCGCAGATATGGAAGTGACATAGCACTTCCCAGTAGGTCTCATATATGAGGGGAAACTCCTCCTTCACGTAGCGAAGCTCCACGGCAGTCGGGACATATTCTTCATAGGGCATGTCCCCTGTTACCAGTCCTGAGACCTCGTGCATCTCGTGTAAGGCAAGGCCCATCTCCCCGACTGGAGTAAAGAACGTCCCCGTCAAGGGATTGTAACGTTCTAGGATCCCAAAGAAGTTTTGAGAACTTTGAGGGATCCCCCACTGTACGGCCCTGACCGCCGAGTACAGTCCTACACGCTTCAGCAAATCCCCGAGCTCGGTAAGGACAAAGCCAACCATCCTGCCCCACCAGTAATTCGCTGGGGAATAGATCCACCCATATGCACGGAACGTAACTGGATAGTCACCCTCCGCTGCCATGAACATGTTGAGGAAGGTGGAGCCAATGTGCGGTATCTCTCCAGACGGGATCTCCCTCTTGCGCGATCCAGGGAAAAGGCCGATAACTGACGCGTCATGGCCGTCATGACGGTGCACTTGGTGGTGGGAGCCCAGATCGCCAAGGGTAACCTCAGGAGCATATCGAGCGAGGTCAAACTCCATCTTCCGCGGGACGGACATATGCTGGTAATAGAACATAGGGTACATCCTATCCATGGCCGGGAGAAAGAACCTTCTGCCCCCTATTTGACGGAGCCATGTGTAAGTCCCTTCGTGCACGCGATGGCCGCCATCGTGGATATGATCCCCGAAGAAGAAGGCGGGCTTCTTCAGCTGGATGCCGTCATCCGTGACGAATGCTGCATCGGTCATCAGCACTCGAAGAGTCCTCATCTCGACATTCGAGAGCTTCTTCTCACGAGCCGGAGACTGGTCGGCAGTCACAGGGGCAGTCCTTTGCAGCACAAAGGTCAGGTTCCGGTCAGCTCCACCTACATGCCCAAAATGGCGTATCTTGGGGAGTGAAGTAGCAGGTTGCGGCGCTGCAAAAAGATAAAGACACTTAAGTCAGATGCTTTAGAAAAATATGCTTTACCAAAAGTAAAGAAAAATACACAAGTGTTCTGCGTCCAGACGCAGAAAAGATACTGGACGCAGGAATCATCAAATCCGCGTCCAGACCCGCAAATCTGCGTCAAGAAGCACAGAACGCAAAGATTGAAGCCACTTATGAAATTCCAAGTACTTGGACTCAGACGCCAGATTCATCAAATTGGCGCCTGATGGCACAGAAACGCAAGGATCAAATCCGCGTTCTGCAAACCAAGACTTGTGGAATTTCAAAGTACTTGGACTCAGACGCCAGATTCATCAAATTGGCGCCTGATGGCACAGAAACGCAAGGATCAAATCCGCGTTCTGCAAACCAAGACGTGGAATTTCAAAGTACTTGGACTCAGACGCCAGATTCATCAAATTGGCGCCTGATGGCACAGAAACGCAAGGAGCAAATCCGCGTTCTGCAAACCAAGACTTGTGGAATTTCAAAAGTACTTGGACTCAGACGCCAGATTCATCAAATTGGCGCCTGATGACACAGAACGCAAGGATCAAATCCGCGTTCTGCAAACCAAGACTTGCAAAAATTCAAAAGCACTTGGGCTCAGACGCCAGATTCATCAAATTGGCGCCTGGTGACACAGAACGCGAAGATCAAATCTGCGTTCTGCAAAGCTGCGTCCAGAGACCTTCACAGTTAGAGAAATTCTAAGGGAAGGACCCGAAGCACAGGGCTCTTGGGCGTCAGATTATCTAATCCGCGCCCCGGTTATCATCCCAAAGACTGCGTCTGGGGAATCAAACGCGCTTTAAGTCCTTAAGGGTCAGTTCTGCCTAAGGCACACTACCTTGGAGGCCTTGGAGGACGAAGTCCTGCGCAGAGGAGGAGACGCCCCTCCGGGCCTCGGTGGTGGTCGCCTTTGAGGAGGAGGCGGTCGGCTTGGTCTTTGGTGCCATAGCGAGTTTGGTTTGAAGCTAGAAAAAGGAACAGAGGAAGAGTTCTTTTCTAAAATTCTCAGAGAAACGAATGCGGAGAAGAAGAGGAAGTTCTCCAAACAGTCGCCTTTTATAGGCGCGGGGATACGCAGAGATACGCGGCGCGTGACCCAAGGGACGCTGCAGCGAACCGTCGCTTGACGCGTGTAACAAAATCACTGCCGGTGACGAAGATCATGCGTCGCAACCCCGCCGCGAATCAGAAGCCGACACGTGGAGCAGTTCATTTAATGAACCGCGAGATCCGCGCGCCAGAAGGCGAAATTTCGCCGTTTCCCCAGGCCAGCTGGCAGCGTCATCATGACAGCGTAAAGTTCGCGCCCAGAAAACGCACCGGACATGCCCCGTCAGCATCTCCAAGAATGCTTTCTGAAGGTCGCGTCCCCTCTAAGGAGTTCGCGTCTGACCAACATCGCGTCTACCCTATAGACGCTGCGTCTTCAAAGTGGCTTCTTTTCAAAAAGAAGCCTGCGTCCAGTCTCTTGCGTCTGCTTTCTAAAAAGGAGCCTGCGTCCAGTTTCCTGCGTCTGCTTTCAAAAAGGAGCCTGCGTCCAAGACAGTTCAACAGTACACTGGCGCCAACAGACAACCAACTACTCCCAGCCAAAAACGCACCCGTGACAGACTAAAAAGCAATCGGGGAGGTCTAGGCTGTGTATCTAGACACTCAACACGATCGACTCATGGCTTCTAAGAGTTCAACAGTACACTCACGAAGACCAAACTCGGATAAGGTCAAACCCGAAGCATCAAACAGTCCAGTCACAGGCGAACGCGGCTTAAGTCCAAAGTATTCCAAAATCCGTCCCATTCAACTGCGGAATATTGGAAACTTTGGAGGGGGTTCTGTAGGCTGTCTAAAAATGACTAACAGGCAAGCCACCAAAGAAGCAGTCTCAAATACGCAAAGGATTGAAGCCCGCGTCTCAACTTCAAGACGCGTCGGCCTGAAGCCCGCGTCTCAGCATCAAGGCGCGTCGGCCTGAAGCCCGCGTCTCAACTTCAAGGCGCGTCCGGCCTGAAGCCCGCGTCTCAGCATCAAGGCGCGTCGGCCTGAAGCCCGCGTCTCAACTTCAAGACGTGTTGGCTCGACGCCCGCGTCTCAGCATCCAAGGCGCGTCCGGCCTGAAGCCCGCGTCTCAGCATCCAAGGCGCGTCCGGCCTGAAGCCCGCGTCTCAGCATCCAAGGCGCGTTTAGTCTGAAATCCGCGTCTCAGTTGCAACTGCCCAGATCGTGGGGAGTCAGTTACCGCGCGTATAGCGGGTAACGGCCCTCGTTCAGGCGCATTTTTAGGGGGCACGATCACCCCTAAGACCCCTATAAATAGCCCTGTTGGCTATGAAGGATTGGGCGATTGGGCGATTGGGCGATTGGGCGATTGGGCGATTGAGCGATTGGTAGATTGGTCGATTGGTGGAAGATTTGAATCCAGAGGGTCAGAAGATCAAGGCATCGAGAGAGAGAAGCCCGACGTCGACGACCGAGAGAGAGGAGATTCTTCAACAGGCTTACTGAGTACTAGCCTATCTTCGCCTACCTCCTCTTTGAGAGTTTGGTAGCCGGAGCTGAGTTACTCCCCTACCGGCCGAAGAGAAGACCCCCGACGGTCCAGGACGGTCATCTGGTCAACGGAGAACAAGATTCACTCTCCATCGCCACACGAAGAACCCAGATTTAAACAAAGGGAAGATCCAAGCATCCTCCCTCCCTTGTAGTCGGAATATTGTTTTGTTGTAATCTTTCAATTGATTCAAGGAAATTTTACGGCGAAATCTCTTTCCGCACCGTACATTTACAAACATGGGTTACTGTTGATTTAATACTATGTGTTAGAAACAAATACTATGAAAAACTAAACAGCAGAGAACAAGTTTCAGTGCAGCAACCTTGCAGGAAAAACTGGGTAAGTAGTTCACTTACCCTACCACAAAAACATGGTTTTTGCCTCGTTTTCACAGCAAGACTGAGAGCCTTGATGCTTTGCTTTTAGAGCAGAGTCATAAGACCGCAAGTTATGATCTGCAGCAATAATATTTTCAGTATTTATCTCTGCAACAAAAAAACAAAGAAGAAATTCACCATTAGTAAATTAAATGTAACTTATGGTCCCTTCCTAGCAACGACGCAAAAATTTGATCTAGTCGAACTTGTGTATAGAAAATTGAAGTTTAGAAATGTAGATTGAAATGTAGTAGGTTGCTCAATTCTACTGCTATAGCAAGTGGCTATACGGCTCGTGATCCATAAGGAGGGACTCCGATAGAAGTGTTTATGTAAGTTCTTTCTAAAAGTACACCTAGAGGAGGGTTGAATAGTTGTAGTGCTAATTTAAGACAACTAATACAAAATTTAAAATTAATTGCCAACGCACAACGTGTAGCAAAGAGTGAGTCTGAATTCTCCGTAAAAGGCTCTGGAACTTTCCTTACGATTCCTCTAAATTATGAGTTGAGGAGCTTCAATAGCTCTCTTGATTGAACACAAGTGTGAGCACACAAATAATATCAAACATGTATATGAATGAGCAATAATCACAACAATGCAAGATATAAAGAGAGTGAGTTGAGAGAGAAAGATCTAAACGTAAACACAAGATAAATTTCGAGGTTCGAGTCACTGCTCTACGTCCCCGCCTTCACACAGAAGGATTTTCACTATCCACTATTGGATCTTCCACAAAAGAACCTTCACGGAAGAATTATAAATACAAATTGGGAGTACACAACTCCAACTCTCTCTCTCACACACCTCTACACTGGAGGTAGGCACAAAGCCAAGCGCAAAGTAAAGAAAAAATACAACTTGGTGATCACAAGGATAACAAATAACTCTTGGTGATCTTGAAAGACCACAAACACAACCTCTCACAATACAAGATCTTAGAGGATAGATTTGCAATAAAAAGCTCAAGTATGTCAGAAAACAAAGTGATTGAAAAAGAAACTATAAAGAAAAATACTTGAAAAAAACTTCTTGATAGATGAGAAAAATGAAGAACAAAATGGAATTCTCAAAGCTTGTATTTCTTTAATTTTTCCAAAACTTTGAAAATAAATAAAGATAAAGAATTTTGGCACAAAACTTCCTTTTAAACTTGCTGAAAACACTTAAGATGTGGGAAAATTTGCTCTTGGAAATCTTGTCTAAAACTTGCCTCAAGGATCCCAATTTATAGGGGATCCAAAAACTAGCCCTTGGGGATCAGGTCAGGTCAAAACTGACCTGTCGGTCGACCGTCCAACGGTCAAAATTTTGACCATTGGGGCTATTGGTCGACCGGTCAGTCGACCGTCCCAAGGCAAAAAGCCTAGCGGTCGACCGCTCGGTCGACCAGGGCAAAAACCAGAGAGCAAGCTCTCTGGATTGGTCGACCACTCGGTCGACCGGGGCCAAATCCAGCGAGCAAGCTCTCTTGATCGGTCAACCGCTTGTCGACAGCTAAAGCCTGTGCACATCTGTGCACACCGGTTGACCGGTCGGTCGACCAATCTCGGCTTCGGTCGACCGGTGAGTCGACCACCAGCAGCCCAGAAAACAGATTTTAGGGTTAACTTGATGAATCCTTAAAAATTTCAATAAATCTTCATAAATTTGACAAAAATAAGTTCATATAAATATTTGAAGTACAAATATGTGTAATAAAAAATCAACACATATTACAAATATATTGAATTATTTTTGAGATAAAGAATTTAAATCTTAAAACAAAAATCGTATTTTCAAAAAACCAACTTTGAAATGGAAACTTATATAAATACAAAAATAAGATATTGAAACGAATTTTAAGTATAGTGTGTATGAATAGAATCCAATACACATATAAATGATATATCTTTATTTATGACAATAAATCCAAAACAGTTAAATCGAAACCAAAACTTTTGAACTTGTCTGTGTGTATATACTTGAGCATATCAAAGCTATTCTATCCTTACACAAGATCTAAACAAAACTAAACAAATCTAAACAGAAGTCTTCTTGTATATCTTTTTCTCCAAGACGACTCAATCCAAACTCGATCCAAAAAGTTTGACTCCATCTCGAGTACTAGATGCGATCTTGGCACGCGAGCTCTTGAATCAACACGTGTTAGCTCCAAAACTTGAGTTTGAATTTTTTATTGAAGCTAAACACCTACTAAAATCTTGATCAATATCTGAAACTTAATAAACACAAGATCATTAGTAACATAACTACATTAATTGATCATCATCAAAACTAGAGTGATGGGCCTTTCAGCCAACAATCTCCCCCTTTTTGATGACAAAACTCAAAGAGTTATATATGCATGGATTAAAGATAAGCCTCATAGAAGCTCCCCTTTAACCATGCATAACAATAAAACATAAAGATATTCAATGGAAGGGCATAATACCAATCATAAAGATATGTAATAAAAGCTCTTGATATCAATTTCACATGAGTATGCAATATAAGTTTTTGATATCATAACATTTATGCATAAAACAAAACATAACTTGCATATATAAAGTAATCTTTCTCCCTCTTTTGTTAATCATCAACAAACAGGTAAAAGACCAATCGAAAGAAATTAATGTATATGCAATATAAATTCATGAAGAGGAGAGATGTCAAGTTAACTTCCTTGCATACCTGCATTACATGGAGAAGGGATGAATCCTAACCCATATAAGCATAGTATACAATGTATAGACAGAGATGTTAAGCTCCCCCTATACACGTGTACCATATAAAGAAAAGAGGTCAAGCTCGTCTTTATATAAAGTACACTCAACATGAATTTATATATAAAGGAGATGTTAAGCTCTCCTTGCATATAGGCAATACATATCAAAACAAATTTTGAAAACCAATTGAAAGCAAAATTTGATACCAATTTAAAGTGAAAGCTTAATACCAATTGAAGCAAATTTTGATACCAATTTGAAACAACTTTTAATACCAATAGAAAATAAACTCATTTTCTAAAACAAAATATTTTTCTCAAACAGAGTGGGAGTAAGATACCAATTGAAAATATATGATATACCAATTGAATATAAAATTGAATGTAAAATCAATTGATACCAATTAAACGTGAAATCAAGAATTTTCTCCCTCTTTTTAAATACCAACAAAATCAATGCATAAGCTTGTAAAAAATACCAATTTACATTTTAAAACTAAATCAATCTTAGAATAAGATCATTTATGCTTTAAAATATGTGTGTATAGACATTGACAAGCAAGCACAATCAATCATATATATGTATGTATAAAAGTGAAAATACCACTTGAAATTTGATGCATATATATATAAGAAAATAAGTATGAGCATACAAAAATGAAACAACATAAAGATCATATATATAACTAATAACTACCTCCCTATCATGCATAAATTTAAAAAGATATTCATTAAGAGTGCACAAGGCATGGTCGCTCAACAACCGTCCTTGAAAAGTAGGACTTTTTAAAATAAGATTTGAAAATAATTTTAGCATAGTTTGAAAAAATCTACCAATTGAAAAATATAAAACTAGTTTTAAGATAATTTTGAAAACTAGTACGAAATCCTTCAAGTAAGAAATAAAAATAAATATTTATCCTATGAAAACATGCTAAATACACAAGCATCGACACTCAAAAAGCTACGAAGCACATATGTGCTCATGAAACTAAAATCATGAGTAAACACAAAAGATGTAAAGTGTTCAAAAATCATGTAATAACCATAATCATGGAGATAAGACAATTAAGCTCAATAAATGAAAATTATTTTTTATGAACATGAAACAAAAAAAAAATATTTTCATCAAAATTAAACAAACTTCGAGGCATATGAATATTTTGTCAAAACTAAGCATACATATTTATCCTAAACATGAAAAGAGTTCATAATGAAATACATGACATGTAAAGCAATTGACTCTAGGATAAAACATGTATATCTTAATAGTTTTGGTCAAAATTTACATATACATGAAGCTAAACATAAACATGTACAAAATAAGGAATACAAGTGTAAATGTAAGAGTCATCAAAACTAGGTCATACAAGTACATCTAATGAGTACACATGAGCATTAAGGCACACAAATATAAGAATCAAGTATAGCTCACTAATTGTACAAGTATAAATATAAATGTTAATGAAAACTACATCCAAACATGTAATCAAAACATGAAAACTAAGACATGCTAAAAGTCAATAATGAGAAAGCATTTAAACAAAAATAAAGAGTTAGAGATAGTTATCAAAACCAAATGAACTAGTCTCTAGGTCTCCAAAATATGATGGTTCTTCCACCAAACTCCCTTAAAAGTGATGCATCTAAAATTATGACCATTTAGCTCAGAACGCATCCACTATCAAGGCGCCAATACTCTCACGTCTTATGAGAGCCCACACCTACATTAAATGCAATAGGAGTAGATTTTGGTACCGACACTTTCTTGGGTCTATGGGGGTTAGTACCTCTCCTAACCCAAATATTTTTACTTGCAAAATTTAAATCATTTAACCTATCATAACAAAATTTTGTAAGGTAGACCTTACCACCACAATGTAAACAATATACACACTAGCATACATAGTATCTGTGTGTGAACATGATGAACATATGTATGCCATGATTTATGTGCATGAATATGTGGAGCATGTTTCTTGTGAAACATAGATTTCAATCTTACGTGGTTCATGGTATATTGAATCAAAGTGGAGCTCAAACAATCTATACTCTTTTTCAACAAGTAAATATCATTATCAATACTTAAAGAAGATGTAGAGAATGCAAGATGTTTATCATAAGAGGATGAAGTAATAGAATCGTGACAAACATGAGCATCAAAATTATTTTTCAAAGAAACTTTTTTCCTTTGAAACAAAAATCAATTCTTTTAAAATTAAAGCAATTTTGTTTTTCAAAGAATCATTTCTTTTAAAATAAAATCAAGTTTTAAAGACAAAAGACCATTATTTTTTTAAAAAATATCAAAATTATTTTTATTCTTTAAAATCTCATTTTCTTTTAAAACAAGATCAAGTTGAACTTTCAATTAATCCCTTCATTTGAAATCTCAACCTACTCTTGCAAAATCATATCAAGTTTTAAAAACAAATTTTTATTTTCTTCTTTTAATTCAAAACTCTTGCTTTTCAAAACCGTTTCGAAGCAATTTTTCATAAAACTCAAAACGCTCTTCAGTCAATGCATGTGCATCCATAGCATTATCATCAATGGATGAGCTATCATAATCATCTAGATTAGTATCCGAATTTACCTCAAGAGAGTCATTCCCTTGGACCATGTAGCAAGCTTGGTCGGACTCATCTCCACTAGATTCTCTCTCCAAATTGTTTGTCATTTGTTCCTTGGGAGAGGTCAATGTGTTCCACATTGCAAAAGCGGACTCACAATGAGAAATTAAAAAATATGTTCTTTGCTAAGTATTTGCCTAAGTGCATCTATGACTTGTGCATTAGCCCCTAAGTACTTATCATTACCAACATAAGATTTCTTAGCAGTGGCATAATAAACATGTAATCCTAGGGTTTGAGATAAGCACTTATTTTAAATTTTCACATGTCAATGTTGGAAACATCATGCATGGGAGGAGTAAGAAAATCCATGAGTGTAAACTATTCAAGAAAATCCATGAGTGTAAACTATATATGTGCAAATCAACAAATAGATAGCAAATGAGGATCTCACTCCTAGTGGTTAAACCGAATATCAGGAGCGTAGGCTCTGATACCAATTGAAAGTGCACCTAGAGGGGGTATGAATATGTGTAGTGCTAATTTAAGATAACTAATGAGGAATTTAAAAACTAATTGCTAACATATAACGTGTAACCAAGAGTGAGACCGAATTTCCGTGAAGGGCTCTGGAACTTCTTTTCACGATTCCTCTAAAATATGAGTTGAGGAGCTTCAATAGCTCTCTAGGTTGAACACAAGTGTGAGCACACAAACATATCAAACATGTATATGAATGAGCAATAATAACAATAATGCAAGATATAAAGAGAGTGAGTTGAGAGAGAAAGATTCAAACGCAAACACATGAATATATTTCGCGCAGAAGGATTTTCACTATCCACTATTGGATCTTCCACAAAGGGACCTCCACGGAAGAATTATAAATACAAACCAGGAGTACACAACTCTAATTCTCTCTCACACACCTCTACATAAGAGGTAGGCACAAAGCCAAGCACAAAGCAAAGAAAAAATACAACTTGATGATCACAAGGATCGCAAACAACTCTTGGTGATTTTGAAAGACCATATACACAACCCTCACAATATAAGATCGTAGAGGATAGATTTGTAATGAAAAGCTCAAGTATGTGAGGAAACAAAGTGTTTGGAAAAGAAACTATAAAAAAAACACTTGGGGAAAACTTCTTCATAGATGGAAAAAATGAAGAACAAAATTGAATTCCCAAAGCTTGTATTTCTTTGATTTTTTTCAAAACCTTAAAAACAAAAAAGATAGAGAATTTTGGCACAAAACTTCTTTTTAAAACTTGTTGAAAAAACTTAAGAAGTGAGAAAATTTTGCTCTTGGAAATCTTGTCTAAAACTGGTCTCAAGGACCCCAATTTATGGGACATACAAAACTAGCCGTTGGAAATCAGGTCATGTCAAAACTGACCTGTCGGTCGACCGGGAGGTCGATCGTCCAACGGTTAAAATTTCAACCGTTGAGGCTGTCGGTCTACCGGTCGGTCGACCGCCCTAAGGCAAAAAGCCTAGCGGTCGACCGAGGCAAAAACCCGAGAGCAAGCTCTCTGGATCGATCGACCGCTCGGTCGATCGGAGCCAAATCCATAGAGCAAGCTCTCCAGATCGATTGACCGCTCGGTCAATCGCTAAAGCCTGTGCACGTCGGTCGACCGGTCGGTCGATCGACCGCCAGCAGCCCAAAAAAACAGATTTTAGGGTTTGAAATCTAACTTGATAAATCCCTAAAAATTCCAATAAATCTTCATAAATTCTAGAAAAATTAGTTCATATAAATATTTGAAGTACAAATATGTTTGCTTAAAAATCAACACATATTACAGACATGTTGAACTATTTTTGAGATAAAGAATTTAAAGCTTAAAACAAAAACTGTATTTTCTAAAAAGCAACTTTGAAATGGAAAACTGATTTTTCCCTAAACTTGTATAAACACAAAAATAAGCTATCGAAATACATTTTAAACATAGTGTGTATGGATAGAATCTAATACACATATAAATGATATATCTTTATTTTTGACAATAAATCCAAAACGGTTAAACTGAAACTAAAACTTTTGAATTTGTCTGTGTGTGTATATACTTGAGCATGTCAAAGCTATTCTATCCTTACACAAGATCTAAACAAAACTAAACTGAAGGCTTCTTGTAGATCTTCTTCTCCAAGACGACTCGATCCAAACTTGATCCAAAGAGCTTGACTCCATCTCAAGTACTAGATGTGATCTTGATGCACGAACTCTTGAATCAACACGTGTTAGGTCCAAAACTTTACTTTTAATCCATTATTGAAGCTAAACACCTACTGTGATCTTGATCAATATCTGAAACTTAATAAACAAAAGATCATTAGAAACATAACTACATAGGTTGATCATCATCAAAACTAGAGTGATGGGCCTTTGGGCCAACACTTTCCTAAGTTACTAGATCGGTTAAAGATTTTTTTTTCTTAGTTTCTTAAAAGAAAAGAGAAGTGTTAGTAATGGAAAAGGAGAAGAAGAAGAAGGTGACGTTGTTGGTATTTTTGGTGTGTATCTAAAGTAAACTAAAAAGAAGGAAGAATAAAAAAAGAAGAAGTTTGTTTCTAACCTAAGAATAAAGAAAGAAAGATCTAAAAGAAATATTTACTTACCTCTTCGGCCCTTCCTTACCTTGGATCCATTGGAACAATTACTTTGGCTTGAAGGCGATCAAAGCATGGCATATGAGATCTTCCCCATTCCAAATCAAAGCTATCAAACAAAGCTACAAATATAAAATAATACAGAAATGGTTATCCATACTATAAGCCAGCAATGGCAGGCACTTGCAAGAGTAAGGCATATTCGAGATCATCAGATTCATTTGGATTACAAGCACCTCAGAGAAAAGTAAAACAAAAATAAAGAAAAGAATAATATAAAATGTAACCTTCGATTAAACTGAAAAACTATAAAAAAAAAAAGAGAGAAAAAAATAACAATGGTGTCACTTTCAATACAACTCTCTCCTTTTAACATGAATCTCTTCTCTAACCTAAGTTACATAAAAAAAAATGAAAAATTACATTAAAAAAGAAGAAAAACCTATGTTAAAAATTAGAAACAAAAACTAGCCTAAATTCTCTTCTCAATGGTACCGTTTTGCTTCTGAATTTGCAGGTATTTATAGAAGACATGAGACAAGAGAGCGTACGAAGATAGGGGGAGCAAACGCTCCCCCAACCAACTCACTCAAGCGGCGCAGCTATGATCTGATCGTTGGGCCTGATCTTGGGAGTGCGACCATCGTTTATCTTCTATTTTGATTTATCCCCAATTAGATTTTTCAAATTTCAACTTAGATTTGACGATATATCATTTGATCTTTACTTAACCAATTGGGTCTTCAAAAATCTGCTTTTGATTGATTTGTAGCTGGTATTATCTTATCTAATATACTCGGTCTTCAGATATAATGACTTCTAAAACCACTAAATTTGAATAGATCCTTATTGATTTGCTTGATCTTTGTATTTTTGGATTTAACTGGATAAACGGTCCATTCTTTTTCTTCATTAATTACTCTGCATAACACTTAACATGAAAATGAATAAAATTACAGAGTTTTATTATAAAAATAAATAAATAAACGTGACACAAATGACACTAAATATGCAATGCACGTGTACAATCATTGAGCTCGCTGGAGCTCATTAGGATGAACTACGAGTGGCTTGATCCCTTGGACAGGAGGTATGTAGGCAACTGTAATGGCACAACCTGTTTGGTGGTGTAGCCCACATGAAACTATTTGGGTTATTTCGGTTCTCGAGAATTGGCAGCGGTAAGCTGAAATTTGGACTTCACGTATAGGTGAAAAGTTGTGATCTCAATGAACATTTGATCTTTGGATGAGCTGATAGTTGAGCCTGCATAAGGGGCGTGCAACCAATTTGTTGAGCTGAAGTTGGTTATTTGGTGGGTTCTACTCAGATTTGGTTGGACCATCTTGAAGACATTTGGATTGGTATTCCAGTCAGTTGTTGAGTCATTGTTGGCTCATGTTGCGTTCTTCTTCAGGTCATTTGAATGGTGTTCCATTCAGTTGCTGAATTATCGACAATTTCGTTAGTCAGCTCATATGGTATTGTTTCTCTTCGGTGACGTGTTGGAAAGCATATATGAGGCATTCCATTTGTTTGGCTGTGCTAAAAATTTGGTATCCTTACAATTGAAATTGGAGTTTAAAGAGGGTTACTTGAGGGGATGACAAACTCAATTTGGATTGATTTCGGATCAGTCATTTGGTTCTGTTGTGATCATTTGACAACAATTGTAACTTTGCATTTGAGATTCGTCAGAATCGTTGGTGAGTCAACATCCACGTTTGATCTGCTTGGCGGAGATTGTGCATCGATCTTAGAGTGTAGATCGTGTGTCAATCTCGTGGCGGAGATCATGTATCGATCGTGAAGCGATATTGGATTCATTGGTATTCGGCTCAGATTTGAAAAATCATCATCAAGATGGAGCATGAAGAGAGAGTAAGGATAAAAAAACTGGGAGATTGAGTTTTTAAACTCGATCGACCGAGGATCGATCGACCAGGCGATTGAATAACTCGAGTGTTGAGGGGTCTATGCGGTCGATCAGTCGGTTGACCGCACTTGAAGCAGTTGACCGGGTGGTCAACCGACAAACGGATCTGTGCAGTATTCTGGACCCGACCTGTTGCTGTTTTGGAGTTTTTTTTCTTCTCTCTATAAATAGAGGACTTGAACCCATTTTTGATAATAATCTTGCTAAGTGTGTTCTTGAGGGAACCATTGTAATTCTCTTGTAAATCTTGTGTAAATCATCAGCAGATTCTCTTCTATCTCGGGGACATAGGCTTCTTGTCGAACCTCGTTAATTTGTCTCCCTCTCTTTGTATGTTGTTTGTGACCCAGGGTTTGTGTTCTTTGGCTGGTTTTAGGTTCAACACTAGATTACTAGTTGTATAGTTACCCGGGAACACCCCTCCTTAATTTATAATTTCTTGTTGTCTTCAGAAATGGACAAATTTTTTTTCTTTCTGTTGGTAGGGTTTGGTGATAAAATCTACAACTTCAAAACATTCATTGGTGGCGATGAACTTCAACCTGCTCCCTGTCTTTCACGAGTCCTCTGATGAATGATGTTGAATCTCAATGTGTTTAGTTCTGGCCTGGAAAACTGTATTCACTGCATGGCAATAGCTGACATGCTGTAGCTGATTTTTGTTGGAGCTTCTTGATTTGTGTTACATCTTGGAATATCCTTCTCAGCCAAATTGCTTTACATGAAGCGCTTGAAGTAGAGATTATTCTGCATTTACTAATGACAGTGTGACTGTTTACTACTTCTTGATTAGCCAATATCTCAGCTTTGGTCCAGAGTGAAGATTTTTCCTGATCTGCTTCTTTTGATCATCAACGGAACCTGACTAATCACTATTAGTGTAGCCGTCGAGTAGGTAGTTTTCTTCTTCTTCGCATATGATGGCAAAGTTCTTTGTGCCCTGGATATACCTGAGGATGCATTTTGTTGCGGTGTAGTGTAGCATGCTTAGTTCATTTCTGAATGTGGAAATTACACTCATTGCATATAATAAGTTGGGCCTGTGTCTGTAAGGTAAATCAATGATCCACCTAAACTTTGGTACAATAATAAGGCATCTAGTGTGTGCCATCATTCATGGATAGCTCTTCCTTCAATATTGCTGGTGTTGCCTCCGGCATGCAATTTGGACAAGGGCAACTTCTTCAGGAGATCTTCATAATATTTTACTTGAATAATAAACATTTCTTCATCAGTTTGTCTAACTTGCATGCGAAAGAAAATATCTCATTAGGTCTAAATATGTCACCTCAAATTCTTCCACCATTTTCTTGTTAAATTCTTCTATCATGATCAAAATTAGTCCCACATTAATAATTAAATCATAACCATAAAGAGAAACAATAAGGAGGTCAACGCCTTTCTTAACATACAAACTGGGTTCACTTGGACTTCTCTTAAAGACATTCTTATAGAAGTGCTAAACAATCGTATAGTTCCAGGCTCTCGCAATGTAATGTTTATGTCAGTGATATATTTTGTACTCTTCTCCTTTAATAATAATGTATCCTTGAGGTTGCTCCGCGTATATTTTTTCTGGGAGTTAACCATTTAGAAATGTTGTATTGACATCCTGCTAGAACACGTTTATCTTGAATTAAGATGCTTGTGCCAATACAGTCTGATTATCTCCATGTGAGTATTGGGCCAAATGTGCCAATGAAATCGATGTCTACCTGTTGAAAATATCCATTTGCTATGAACCGAGCCTTCAACTTCTGGACGCAGCTATCTTCATTGCACTTTGTCTTGTAAATTCACTTGAGGCCGATAACTCTTATGGAATTTTGAGTAGCTTTATCTTATTCTTATCAAAACATTTGCCATGTATTTGTCCATCACCGTCACCTTTATCTAGCCTTCATCTTTTACAGCTCCTTCAAAGATATGTGGTTCAAAAGGAAAAAAAATCCAGGGCACATGCCCCAAAAATATATTGAAGTAAACGCGGCTTTCTTGGCGATGATAATTATCAAATGATGATTTCTCTTGACATCTTGAACTCTGAGGATCTTAGTTAAGAGCGGGTACAATCTTTTCTTTGATGTCATGACTTGATTTTCTGTCAAATCCAAGGCTGCATTTTGATCAAAAATATAATATGTTGAAATCACTAATTTGTCAGTGATAGGATCAAATAATCTGTAAACTTTTGATTCGTTATTATATTCGATAAATTATAATCCTATCATTTTTAATCAAAAATTTCTTTTCTATTTGGTGTTGTTATGTGTGCATAACCGTTGCAACCAAAGAGTTTGAAGAAAGCCACTTTTTCCTTCCTTTGATATCAAACTTCATGGCAGCATATATAGTATAAGTTTTTTTGGCAATCTGTTCAATGCGTAGATGGTTCTGCACATTGCTTCAGCAAAAAATTTATTGGGAAGACCTTTAGCTTTCAGCATCTGGCAATCTCCATAATGGACTTGTTCCTTTCTTTCTACTATGTCTCGGGATTGTACCGTGTTTTCGACTTCTTAATCCTTGTACCTTGTACGAATCATGAAACTTTACAGAAGTAAGCTCTCCTCCTTGGTCAGTTTGTATAAACTTAAATTCGCCGCATTTTATTTTTCCACAAAAACTTTAAATCAAATAAAGATAGAAAACATCCATAATTTTCTTTGTGGAAATACGCCCACATCATTCTACAATCATCAACAAACAATAGAGAATAACTTTAGTCACTTAGCGATGATGTTTGAGTTAGAGTACAAACATTAGCTGACGCAGAAAATTATTTCAGTGTGGGCGAAATAAAGTAGAAGATTTTAAATTTCAGTATGAGATAAAATAAAGTAAAAGAAAAAAATAAGATAGATGAAGACTTGAACTTATACCTCCAATAACTATTATAAAATCTTATCACATGAGTTAGACATAAAAAATGTTTATATTTATAAGTATCAGACTTTTAAACTAAACAAATATTATGTAAAAATGTTAAATTACAATTCATGCTTTGTAAGTTTTTTTTTATAGAATTCAATGTAGGCGTCTGCCCACACCGGGCTCTATGTCGATCCGCCCTTGAATACAAACATTAGTATGCACCAGTTTTAATGAGGCCATAGCTCTCCAAGAAGTTTTTGTAAAAACCATCTATGAATTTTTCCATAAATGAATCTTTTACGAAAATTTTCTTCTTTGTATATGTGGGAGTTCAATAACCATGTTTTTCATCCTTAACAAATAGAGATTTTTGGATTTCTTTAGATTTTAGTTCAAGATTTTCTGTTGGCGCTTTTAAAGGAAAATATTTATTTGGATCCATTTTATTGGGGCCACTATCTATTTATTCTTGCCATTAATAATCACACATTCATCTCTCACAAAATTTACTAGGCATCAACCTTTTTGCAATAATTGTTTCAGACTAAGTAAATTTTGTGTCAGTTTTGAAACATAAAGGACATCTAAAATGAACTTTGTTTTACTTTCCTTTGTTTGCACTGCTATATGTTCTTCCTGGCCCTTCAACTGTTTATTAGTTCTCATCTGCAAGCTATTGTGAAAATTGATATGCTATGATGCTAATTGTTACTTTCAAGATTGACGTTTGATGAACTTGACAATATAATCAATAGTTGCAAAAGAAAACTATTGTAAGGCAAACTAGTATGCTTAGACAAAAGAGTAAAAAGTAAGCACATGAGGATTTAACACGGTTCGGCCCAAACTTGGCTATGTCTACGGGGAGAGAACTTGAAAGAGCTTTATTAATAAACTTGGTACAAAGAGATCTAATTTTTTTCTTGATGAAACAAGAGTATTTACTTTCTAGTTGAATCTAACCCTATATTACAAGAGTTTTTTCTCTCTATGCACCTTCAACTTGATCCTCTCTTTCTTGGCTTTTTCTGTTCTCCTTTGTTTGAAAATTCAGAATTTCTCTGTTGTTTAGACAATTACAATGCTTGGTTACAACCTTATTTTATGAAATTTTACAATACAACTCCTATTTGAACTATGAGATGATCTTAGCCTTTGGATGGTTGAAGAATCTTGATCAATCCTATTAGGAGTTGATTGTTTGGTCGAAAAATGGTGCGAAGTAAAATTTCTTTGAGTGGCTGATAAATTACAACGAATTCCGATTACAAAAAGGAGAGAATAACTAGTTCTCCCCTTTGTTAAGGCTGAGTTCTTCGTGTAGCGATGGAGAGTGATTCTTGTTCTCTATTGACTGGCCGAATGACAAGCTTCTCTTTGGGATGCTCTCAAAGATCAATCAGGAGGAAGCTCTGTTTTTAACACACTAAGTGTCTGATTACTCTTTTTCTCCTCTCTCTCTCTCTCTGTGGACATTTGAACAAGCAAGAGGATAACAAGAAACTTTTAGCTTGAGAATTCTCAGCTCTCAATTTTTAAAAGTATCTCTTCTCCTATCTGCTGAAATAGTCCTTCCTCTCTTCATAGCTCCTCATGCTACTTATAGAGAGTCATAGGGGTATTATTGTCCCCTAAAATCTCTCCATGATGGGATTAACTCTCATATTACGTGGAGAGTTAATTGACCAAGTAATGGAGATCAGTTATAATAGAAACGTGGGTCACGCGCTGGACGCGGACCTCGCGTTTGTATAGACACAGAGCTTAAACCGCGTCTCAGTCAGAACACGGGTTTCTTAGACCCGCGTTTGAAGTGGAGCACAGAGTTGCTCAACGTGAACTTGAAATAGGACACGGAGTTACTCAGACTCGCGTTTGAAGTAAGACGCGGGGTTCCTCAGACCCGCGTCTGAACTTCGCATTTCTTCTTAGACGCGAGGTCCGCGTTTTAATTGAAACGCGACCTTCGCGTTGAGAGGTTCACGCCAGATGACTTGTGCATCATAATTTTTTGACAGCCTACAAGACCCCCAAAAAAGTTTTCGATACTCCGTGGTTGACTAGGACGGATTTCAAAATAATTTGGACTTCATTTTGATTTCGGACTCTGCATGACTGAACTGGTAATCTTTTGAGATGTTCTAAGCTTGATCCTGTCTGAATTCTGGTCTTCGTGAGTATACTGTTGAACTACTTGAAGCCTCTAGGGAAGATCATCACAAGTGTCTTAGAAACTCAATCTAGCACTTGTCATAAGCTCTGGTTTGTTTGTCGGTATACTATTGAACTGGTAGAGTTGTCGATTACTTTTACCAGTGTACTGTCGAACTGATTGCAAAAGTAAGGACATACTCCTTGTGTGTGAGGGAACGTGACCCTCATAGACGCGATCGCCATGCTGATCAAGTGTAAACGCGAGCTTCAATGAAGTTGAGACGCGACACTCGACTCTCACTTGGCACTGAGAGGCGACCCTCGATTGATGTTGAGATGCGACTCTCAATTGATATTGAGACATGACTTTGAGACACGATTTTCAGTTTGATTGACGTTGAGACGTGACTCTCAGTTGATATTGAGATGCGATTTTGAGACACGATTTTCAGTTTGAAACGCGAAGATCGCATTGGATGCTTTCAGACGTGGACACGATTGCCGGGTTGGATGTGTGTCTGGCTCAAATTGAGCTTGAGATATGCGTCGAGCATCTCGCCCATTGAAAGGCCTATAAAAGACCTGGGTCTTTCAACAGTCAATTCACTTGACTGTTCATCATCTTCAATCAGACCTACGTCTGAAAATCAAAAGCTCTCAAGCTTTCTTAGAGCCCATAAAGCTTTGAGTTTTTCAATCTTTCTAAAGAGTTTCACCGTCGAAATGGCTCCAAACAACCTGTTGCTTCTGCAAGCGTCGCCGCTGCGCCGACCACCGTGGGTGATTTCCCTCGTCAGGAAGCCCCCATTTTCTGATAAGTGAAATGGCTTCTGCGATTAAGAACACGAAGAGACACTGTCTTTTAACTTCTATTTGAAGTTTTAAAACTTCTGTTGAAGTTGAATAGTCGACGCGGATCTCACTGCCCCGCACTTGATTTGTAAACGCGATTCTCGCGTTGATGAATAGAACGGGGTCTGGTGATCCTAGCATTTGTTCTTGTTTTATCAACGCGACCTTATCATCTGTGAATTGAACGTGAGTCTAGGGACTCCGCGTCTTGAGATTTTTGAACACGGGTCTCGTTTGTGAGAGTCTAAGGATTTAGAAATTTTTTCAACTGTGGAGTCTAGATGCGGGCTTCATATGAACCTCGCGTTTTAGTTACAGAACGCGGGTTTCATATGTTGAGCCCCGCATTTGAACTCCAACATTTGGTGTAATTTCACTATTTTTCAAAGTACTGACTTTGTGTTCTTTTTCTTTTTGCAGTGAAATACTCCTCAAACTCTCTGGCAAAGAGACTTCATTTTGGTCATGTGGGTGGCCCGGATCCGGATGTCATCTCTGGCCTCAACAGAACTGTGACGGCTTTTACTGGAAAGAATCGAGAGCGACAAATCAGGTTAAGTCAGGCGAGCTCACAGACTCTTCGAGCGCTCATCACAGGCGTGAGACTTGAAATAGATGCCCATTCATTACTAAGAAAGCCAGATTTCTTATTCAGAGACTCCATCAATAAGGAAGCAAAGGTGATGCTTCATGGCAGCTACAAATGGTTTCGTCAGTTTGGAGAGTGTTGCTTCTTTCTCCCGACATGGAAAGGATGTTTTCCTTATCGTCCATTCAATCGACGTCCCTTCATCGATTGATGGAGTGGGATTTGACAGAGGAGCAATCTGGAGTTTCCCTCGAGCGATCTCTCTCATCACACTGCATTCCCGACGGGTTATAATAGGAATGTAGTCGGACTGTTGCTGGGTTCGTTTGAGGCAGAATATCCCATAGGTGAGACTTCCCATCAGGCGGCCATGTTCATTAATCAGTTTATGGCTGTGAAAGGTGATTTCCAAAAGGCGAGTTTTGGGCGCTGGGATGGATCCATTCTTCAGACAAATATTGGTGGTTCAGGATGGTGAGCTTCATCCTTGAAGATTTAAAGGATGAGCTCCTATAGACCAGCCTCTATACCGCGATCCGGGTTGTTCAATTTGACATTTTGTAGAGCAGTCATCATTTTTTTTGCCATGCTAGAGTATTACAATCCGGAGACGTGCACATTCTTCACTACAGTCGGGGAGATGTGATTTGCTCTTCATAAAATGTATGAAGTCTCTGGGTTAGCGATGGGTGACATTTCTTATGAAGAATATGTCCCGTCGGTCGAATAATTACACCTGATGGAGGAGAGGGCTCCTTTGGTATATGCAACATATTGGGAAGTGTTGTGTCACTTTTACATCTACGCTGAAATTACTGGTTTAAGGTCCGGAGGTGTCAAACAGATGTCATGGATGGATTACCTTTTCAATGGTCTGGGAGACAAGGCTAACTGATTGACTCGCCTAGCTCCAAACACAGATGCATCATTAAGGAGAGGATCAGCGTGCGTCAACATCCTCGTATACCATAGAATCAACGGAGGATACTTTCAAACCAGACACAGTTTTCACTATCAGGCCAAGACCCCTATTTCCAACAGGGCCTTACTAGTTGGATTCTTAATGTTATGGTTGAAACGGTACGTCGTGCTGACACTTCCCCAAGAAATTAAATGGCCGATGTGGTGTACGCTGCTGTCCTACTGGCATTTGACTGAAGTATTGCCCTTTTTTTCAATGATTATTGGATGCATTCAGAGCGGACAATGGGCATTAAACAAGATATTCTGTAAAGTAGAAGCTCAGGTGGGTGATGATGGCAATGTGCTTATTGACCAGCATGGTGATTCTGAGGTCAAGGTGCCTAATCCCAGAGTCAAACTTTCTTATACCTACTTGGTGGCATGGTATGTTATGCATTGCCCATTTCTGATGGCGGTCCGCACACATCAGAAGATTTTGTGCCATTTCTTCAGAAGTTAGAGCGCTCAACTTGGCAACATGCCTATATATTCTATATTAGGAGGACCATTCAGAGTGACTCCAACTATCAGTTGTCTGATGCATGCCCAACATTCGGATACGTCGTATGGAGATCGCTTCCTGGATTTCACAGAGATAGATAGGTATACCACCTTATCGACTGGTGTCTTCTGTTTGCTAATGCATATTCGAACCGGATATCTCATTTTTCGCCAAGGTGACATCTGCACGATCGAGCCGTATCAACGAAGCTGAGTTTCTCGCCAATTCGGGTAACATCAGCTCTGCATGGGAAATCCGAATACTTGCCTTCACTTCAGCGGGAACCTATTCGAAGGGCACAGACGTGGTACTTCCATGTGGCCGGAGGGACAGGGGCAATGTTTAGCCTTCCTCAGCGATCCCCGAATTTACATACCAGCCTCAGTTTTTACACTTGGTATGTTATTGCCAATACGGTGCCAGGTTATGGAATGAATGTCTCATGCATTAAAGCCATCAATTCCACCTACATGTTTGTGAGGGATCCAAGACCGTTCGTAAGAAGAGAATGAATGAACACTTGGAGGCTGAGAAAGAGACTGGTGCATATGAAGCGGCAGGGCGCATTGTTGAAACTGCAGAGGAACGCTTTGTAATAAAGTATCGCCAAGCCGTAGAGAAGCGGGCCCATTCATCCTCCTCTACAAGTGGTTCGAGTCAGAAGAAGGTGCGAAAAGAACATGAAGCTGAAGTTCCATTGCAGGGGCTTCTCGATCAGGGTTGAACCCCATGAATCAGAGGAGGAGGAGGAGGTGGCGCCTCCGCTCATTCAGAGTCAGCGTGGTAGAGGCCCTGCTACTTCAGAAGAGATGGAACGGTTAGAAGCTCCATCACATCTTTGATGGCCTCAGGTGAGGGAGTCAAAATACAACCGAGATTCCCAAGTATTATGATGCCGGTCTTGAAGATTCTCGAATCCAGTCGGACTACTGGACAAACAAGTGAGTCCCCTAGATTTGCATGTCTAGATCCCAGACTTAGAGGTTGTGGATTCTTCCGGTTGTAGATCAAAGATGCGTAGCGGAAGTATGGATCATCGACAGACTGTCAGAGGCCTATCCTTCCAGGCCTCCTGCTCGGCTCTCGAGTTTCACTTTCGTGACTCGTAAGCGCCTTTTATATTGTACATACTTATATATCTCTTTGTATTCTTGCAATTGCTCCTATCGGTGATGTAATATTCTTGTAATATTGTGTCACATCCTGTGATTGAAAAATACAGCTAGAGGGGGTGAATAGGTGTAGTGCTAATCTAAAGCCAAATAATGCGGAATTAAAATTTTTACACTAACACACAATGTATAACCAAAAGTGAGTCCGAATTTTTGGTGAAGAGCTCTGAAACTTCTCCTCACAATTCCTCTAAATTATGAGTTTAGGTACTTCAATAGCTCTCTTGGTTGATTACTAGTGTGCACACAAACTATATCAAGCATGTATAAATATGAGTAAGAATAATAATACAAGATATAAAGAGAGTAGAGAGTTAAGAGATAGAGAGATCCAAATGCAAACACAAGGATATGTTTCGAGATTCGAGATACTGCTCTACGTTTTCGCCTTCACACAGAAGGATTTTCACTATGTCCACCAAGGACCTTCCACAAAGGGACCTCCACCGAGGAATTACAACTTACAAATAAGGAGTACACAATTCCAACACTCACACACCTCTACACAAGAAGGTACGCACAAAGTAAAGAAAGAAATACAACTTGGTGATCCAATGATTACAAATTATACTTGGTGATCTCAAAATACCATAAACAAAATACCTCTCACCATGCAAGATTCTAGAGGATAGATTTGTAATGAAAAGCTCAAGTATGTGAGTGCCCAAAGTTTTGGAAAAGAAAACACAAAGAAAACTCTTCTTCTTGATGGATAAGGAAATTTAAGAATGAAACTAGAATTCTCAAAACTTGTTTTCTTTTGAATTTTCAAAACAAAATAAAGAAACATATTTGAAGCTCAAAAACTTGTTTTAAAAACTTGCTGAAAACTCAGTTGAAGTGAGGAAAATTAGCTCTTGAAAATCTTGCCAAAAATTGGCCAAAATAGCCCAATTTATAGGGCTTTAAAAAACTCGCCGTTCGGGCTCGAACCAGGCCAAAGTGGCCTGTCGGTCGACCGCCTGGTCGACCGACTAACGGTCAAATTTCTGACCGTTAGGGTTGTCGGTCGACTGCCCGGTCGACCACCCCCAAGGCAGAGAGAGTTTTAACACTGTCGGTCGACCGGCCCCTACCCGAAAGTTGGGTGAGCCAGTCGATCGACTGGTCGGTCGACCGCTCCTTGCTATGGTCGACCAGTCGGTCGACCGATCCTTACTACGGTCGACCGGTCGATCAACCGAGCTAAGGCTCTGGGCATGTGCACGTATCTGTGTATGTAAGTCGATCGCCCGATCGACCGAGCCATGCTTTGGTCAACTGGTCGGTCGGCTGTAAGCACCCCAAACATCCAATTCATAGGGTTTAAAAACCAACTTGTTAAATCCATACAAACTCAATTAAATTTCAATAAATTCCACAAAAATAAGTTCATATAAATAAATTGAATTTCAAATATGTGTGATAAAAATCAACACATATTACAAACATGTGAACTATTTTTAAGGTATAGGAATTAAAGGTTAAGCCAAAAACTGTATTTTTCAATATCAAACTTTTAAATGAAAATCTGATTTTTCTAAAACTTATATAGATACAAAAACAAGATATTTGAAACACATTTAAAGTGTAGTGTGTATGGATAGAATTCAATACACATAGTAGATGATATATACTTGTTTTTGATAGTAAATACCAAAATCAGTTTTGATAAAAACAAAACTTAAACATATAACGAGATACATCAAAATAAGTTTTTCTAAACATATGAAGCATAAATGCATATGGATGAAATCCAATACATATATAAACCATGTAAACTTAGTTTGATGAAATCTATTCATGGAACTGAAAGACGTATACTTGAAGATTTGAAACTTAAAACGTATACATCTTAGACCGAAACACAAAACTTAAAACTAACTAGATATAATCTTGAAAGTGAAATGGTTAAACTGAAAAGCAAACTATAGACTTGTGTGCGTGTGTGTATACTTGAGCAATTCAAAACTATTCTATCCTTACACAAGATCTAAACAAACTAACCTAGACTCAAATCTTCTTGTCCAAGTAGACTTGATCCAACACACGATCCAAAGAGCTTGACTCCATTTCGAGTATTTGATGTGATCTTGACGCGTGAGCTCTTGAATCAACACACGTGATAACTTCTGACTTCGAGTCCTTTGTTGAAACTAAACACCAATAATGATCTTGACCTATATCTGAAACTTAATAAATACAAGATTATTCGAAACAAAACTTCATAAGTTAGTCATCATTAAAACTAGGGTGAAAGGTCTCCGGGCCAACAATCTCCCCTTTTTTTGATGACAAAACTTATGAGGTTATATATGCATGAATTAAAGATAAACTTCATAAAAGTTTCCCCTTAACTTATGCATAGCATTAAATAACATAAACATATAGATATTCAATTAAGCACAGATACCAATAAACTCAGATACCAATAGAATGATATATGCAGAAAGAACTCCTAAATGTCAAAACCATAAAAACATATGCATATAGATATGCATAAAACATACATGCAAACACAAATAACATGCATATATAAGCTAAATCATTTATAAGAATTTTAGATATCAAAATCATAAAACATATATATGCATAAACACGAATAAACATGCATATATAAACTAAATCATTCTCCCATTTTTTGTCAATCATCAACAAACGGGGAAAATACCAATTGATAATATATATCAACTGAAAATAAAAACATGTATCAATTGACAATACACTAATTTAAAATAAAAAAATTTTGATATAAAAAAATACCAATTGAAAAACAACATGGACATAAAAAATTATACCAATTGAAAATAAATAGTCAGTGAAATCAATTCTTTTAAATTCTAAACCATTTTGAAATATGGATACGAATTGTAAGCAATTGTTACCAATAAGAAAAAATAAGCATTTTTTAAAACAAAATATTTTCTCAAAAAGAGTGAGAGTAAGATACCAATTGAAGATAAAATCAACAGTTTTTCTCCCCCCTTTTGAAATATCAACAAAAACAATGCATAAGCTTATAAAAGATACCAATTAATATTTTTTTAACTAAATCAAGCTTAGTATAAAACAATTTTGTGGTATAAAATATGTATGTATAAGTATTGTTAATCTAACACAAGAAATCATATATATATATATATATATATATATATATATATATTATATATATATATATATATATATATATATATAATATATATATATATATATATATGTATGTATGTATGAATGATCAGAACAATTGAAATATGGTGCATACATATATAAAAAAATATGAGCATACAAAAATGAAAATATTATTTAGAATCTTGTATAACTCATATCATCCACCCTATCATGCACATGTTTAAAAGATAGACATTAAAGAGCATACAAGGTATGGTCACTCATCAACCGCCCTTATAGGGTGGGTAGAAGTTTTCAAAAATAAGGTTTGAAAATAATATAGTGTAGGTTGAAAACTCTACCAATTGAAGAATAAAAACTAGATTAAAAGTAATTTTGAAAACTAGTACGAAATCTTTCAAGTAAGAAACAAAAATATATATATGTATATCTCAAAAAAAATATGCTAAATACACAATAATTGATACTCAAAAATTTATGAAGCACATATAGGCTCATGAATCAAATCATAAGTAAATAAAAAATATATCGAGTGTACAAGAATCATATAAGAAACATAATCATGGAGATAAGACAATGAAACTCAATCAAAACACATGAAATTACTTTTTCATAAATATAAAACCATAAAACATGAAAAATTCTATGTTAAAAAAAACTAAACAAACTTCAAGGTATATGTATGTTTTATCAAACTAAAACATACATATTTATCCCAAACATAAAATGAGTCTACAAATAGTACATGGCATATAAAGCAAGTGACTCAAGGATACAACATGTATATCATAAAGTTTTAACAAAATTTACACATACATGATGCTATACACATTTTCATAAAAATGAAATATGTCAAGGGTGTGATATAAAAACAAATAAGGAATACAAGCATAGAATTCGAAAGTCATCAAACTAAGTCATACAAATGCATATAATGAGTATACAAGAATATGAAAGCATGTGAACATAAGAATCAAGTGTAGCTCACTAATTGTAAAAGTATGAACACAAGTTTAATAAAAGTTACGTCTAAATATGTAATTAAAATATGATATGCATAAAACATCAAATCATGAAAGATAAATCAATATGATCATTAGTGTAAATGGAAGTATTATTAGTACTAGGATATACATAATAGCTAAATAATAATGAGAATATAAAAATATAAATTCATATAAATATGGGTGTATCTCAAAGACTATCTATGTATATCACAAGTCTAATAAATATTATATTTAATTCTAATGAGCATGAAAACAAGACATGCTAAAACTATTCAATTTAAAAGTATATACAAACATAAACATGATATGCTAAAAACATAACATAGACGTTAGAGATAGTTACCAAGACCAATTGAACTAATCTCCACTTCTCCAACCATGGTAGTCCTCTCACCAAAACATTCTTGATAATGATGCACCAACGTTGTGTTTATCAAACTTAAATGCATCCACCACCAAGGCACCAAATCTCTCACGTCAGTTGTGAGAGCCTATACCTATATTAAATGAAATAGAAATGATTTTTAGTACTCAAACTTTTTTGAGTCCATGGGGGTTACTACCTCTCCTAACTCAAACAATTTGACTTGCAAAATTTAAAGCATTTAACCTATCATAACAAAATTTTACAAGGTGGTCCTTATGACCACAATAAGAACAATGATACACTCTATCATGGGTGTGAGCATGTTTTGCATGAGGGTATAAGCATAAACAAGAGTTGTTTGTGCATGCATGCGAGGAGCATGTTTCTTGTGAAATATAGATTTGAATCTATTATGATGGAAGCACATTGGCTCAGGATGAGCGCAAACAATCAATTTTACTCTTTAAATCACAAATCTTATTTTTGTTAATAGGAGTAGAAACAAAAATCTTTTTTTTGTAATAGAAATCTTTTCTTTTTGAGCCACAGTGTTTTCAAAGAATCCTTTTCTTTTGAAATCAAATAATTTTCTTTTTCAAAGTTTCATTTTCTTTTGAAAGGAGATAAAGTTTGACTTTCAAAGAATCTTTTTCATTTAAAGTAAAATCTCTTTCTTTAGAAATTAACTCAACATGGCTTTTCAATTTATTTCATTTAAAACTTTTCTTTCTCATTTAAATAAGATCAAGTTTTGAAGATAAAGAATCATTTTCATTTGAAATCTCTTCTTTTCTTTCAAAACACAATCCATCTTAGAAGACAAAATCCATTTTCTTTCTTCATTTTTAAACTCTTCTTTTCAACAATTTATATTTTTCTAGCAAGTTTTTACAAAACATGGAAAGTTCTTCATTTAACATATGTACATCCAAACTATCATTTTCATTTGATGTACTAGCACAATCATCAAGATGAAAATCTGAAGTTACCTCAAGGGAGTCATTCCTTTAGACCATGTAGCACGCTTCGTCGGACTCATCTTTTATGGGTTCTCTTTCCACATTGCTTGAAGCTTGTTCCTTGTGAGAGATTAAAGTGTTCCACACTGCAAAAATGGAATCATAATTACAAATAATAGATAAATATTCTTTACTTAGTATGTACTTTAGTGCATTCAAGGCTTGTGCATTAGCCTCTAAGTACTTACCATTATCAACATATGATTTTTTGATAGTGACAAGATAAACATGCAATCCAAGTTTTGAGGTAAGCACTCATCTTAAACTTTCGCATATCATTGTTAGAGACATAATACATGAGTGGAGCAAGATAATACATGAGTGCAATGAATGAATGTGTGCAAAACAAGCATACAGATTAGTAAATAAGGATCACACTCCTAAGTGGTTAACCGAATATCAGGAGCGCTAGTTCTGATACCAATTTAAAAATAAACCTAGAGGGGGTGAATAGGTGTAGTGCTAATCTAATGACAAATAATGCGAAATTAAAACTTTTATACTAACACACAATGTATAACTAAGAGTGAGTCCGAATTCTCAGTGACGAACTCTAGAACTTCTCCTCACGATTCCTCTAAATTATGAGTTGAAGTGCTTTAATAGCTCTCTTGGTTTAATACTAGTGTCAGCACACAAACTAAATCAAGCATGTATAAATATGAGCAAGAATAACAATGCAAGATATACAGAGAGTTGAGAGTTAAGAGATAGAGAGATCCAAATACAAACACAATGATATATTTCGAGATTACATCCTCGCCTTCACACAGAAGGATTTCCATTATGTACACCAAGGAGACCTTCTACAAAGGGACCTCCACTGGAGAATTACAACTTACAAAAAGGAGTACATAACTCCAACTCTCACACATCTCTACACAAGAGGGTAGACACAAAGTCAGGTACAAAATAAATAAAGAAATACAACTTGGTGATCCAATGATCACAAACTATACTTCGTGATCTCAAAAGATCACAAACAAAACATCTCTCACCATACAAGATCCTAGAGGATTGATTTGCAATGAAAAGCTCAACTATGTAAGTGCCCAAAGTTTTTGGAAATGAAAACATAAAGAAAATTCCTGGGAAAAACTTCATGATAGATGAGGAAATTTAAGAACAAAACTAGAATTCTCAAAACTTATTTTCTTTTGATTTTTCAAAACTTTCAAACAAAATAAAGATATGTATCTGAAGCTTAAAAACTTGTTTTAAAAACTTGCTGAAAGCTCAGTTGAAGTGGGAAATTTTATCTCTTGAAAATCTTGCCAAAAGCTGGCCAAAACAACCCAATTTTAGGGCTTCAAAAACTAGCCGTCGGGGCTCTGAATCAGACCAACTGGCCTGTCGGTCGACCGCCCAATCGACCGGCCAACGGTTAGATTTCTGATCATTAGGGTTGTCGGTCGATCGCCCGGTCGACCGCCCCCAAGGCAGAGAGAGTTTAACTCTCTGTTGGTCAACCGGTCGGTCGACCGGCCCCTGCCCGGAGTTGGGTGACCCAGTCGGTCGACCGGTCGGTCGATCGCTCCTTGCCACGGTCGACCAAGCCAAGCTCTAGGCATGTGCACATATCTGTTAACGTCAGTCGACCATCCGGTCGACCGAGTCATACTTCAGTCGACCAGTTGGTCGGCTGTAAGCAGCCCAAACACCCAATTCATAGGGTTTAAAATCCAACTTGTTAAATCCATAAAACTCAATTAAATTCTAATAAATTCTACAAAAATAAGTTCATGTAAATAAATTAAAGTCCAAATATGTGTGATAAAAAATCAACACATATTACAAACATGTGAACTATTTTTGAGGTATAAGAATTAAAGCTTAAATCAAAAACTATATTTTCAAATATCAAACTTTGAAATGAAAATCTGATTTTTCTAAATTTGTATAGATATAAAAATAAGATATTTGAAACACATTTGAAGCATAATGTGTATGGATAGAATCCAATACACATAGTAGATGATATATACTTATTTTTGACAATAAGCACCAAAATGAGTTTTGATAAAAACAAAACTTAAACATATGAACTAGATACATAAAAATAAGTTTTTCTAAGCATATGAAGCATAAATGCATATGGATGAAATCCAATACACATATAAATCATGTAAACTTATTTTGATGAAATCTATTCATGAAGCGGAAAGATGTATACTTGAAGATCCGAAACTTAAAACGTATACATGTTAGACAAACACAAAACTTAAAACTAAATAAATATAATCTTGAAAGCGAAATGGCTAAACTGAAAATCAAACTATAAACTTGTGTATGTGTATACTTAAGCAATTCAAAACTATTCTATCCTTACGCAAGATCTAAACAAAACATCTAAACAAACAAACCTAGACTTAAGTCTTCTTATCCAAGTAGAGTTGATCCAAAACGCGATCCAAAGAGGTTAACTCCATTTCGAGTACTTGATGCGATCTTGACACGCGAGCTCTTGAATCAACACACGTGATAGCTTCGAATCTTAATGTCGAGTCCTTTGTTGAAGTTAAACACCAATAATGATCTTGACCTATATCTGAAACTTAATAAAAACAAGATCATTAGAAACATAACTTCACAAGTTAGTCATCATCAAAACTAGGGTGAAAAGCCTCCTGGCCAACAGTGATAACTTTGTAATTGTACTCATATGTTGGAATGTATAATGCACCTCGTATTTTCAAACTCTGATTCTTAATAGTATTGATTCTTAGCGTATATATATGAGGATATTTTCAACCTACGTATCAACATCACAGTAATGTCTACGTACCTATGGGATCGGGGCATTACAGGGTGGTATCAGAGGTTAGGCTCTCACATCTCAATACAATCAGTCGGCAAATTAATGGTAAAGAAATTTGCAACTGGAATGCATGAGTCCTGGTAATACAATCTAACTAAAAGTACATAGTTATTTATTTTCTCTTGATAATTCTTCTCTTAAATTCTGAAGTTCTCCTATCCTTTTATACTTTAGTTCCTCGTTATTCTTAGACCAACTCGAACATGAAAGACAAAGAAATCATAATGATTCTGATTCTTCTTAGGGTGCCCTAGTGGAGAAAGTGTTGATTTAAGGCGATTTTTGCAGAGTATGATGGAAAAACCAATAGAAACAAATGGAGATCATGCACCAAAGATTATTAACGGCACTCCACAAGCAGAGGCCAGGGAACATCTCTGAAATTACGAAACTACAGCTGGTTGTATTTTTCGGTACCAAGAAGCCATTTGATGCAAAATAATGGTTGATAGAAGTAGTGAACCATATGAGGGATGCCCGAATCCCAAATGAGGACCTGGTCAAGTGGCAAAGATACAGCTAAGAGATGTAGTAAGAACCTGGTGGTTGGTAGAGGAAGCGAAATTAGAAAACCCCGTCACTTGGGAAAAGCTCTCGAAGAGTTTTTACGAGAGATTCTTCCCAGATAGCATAGAAAGAGGTGAAAGAATAATTTATCAGATTGCAGTAGAAGGATTGAATTGTAGACAAGTATGCAGCAAAATTCTTAAGGCATATTCAGTTTGCACCATACATGGTGGCTGACGAGGAGAACCGAGCAAGTAGCTTCCAACAAGGCCTGAAGATGAAGATCAAGATGTTCCTTATACCCCAGCAGTCCAAGACGTATTCTAATATTTTCACCATCGTCTAGAGGTAGAACGGGAACCAGAGAAGAAAAAATCAGGATAAGATGCATATCAAGTCGGCAAAGAGACTCTCTAAGTTGATGGAAGCTAAAGACTCAGACAGGCCCCTAGATACCCCACTAGCCAAGTAATCACTCCAACCTCGCCCTCAGCAATATGATATGTAGGTACTGCCTGAAACCCGAGCACTTACAACGCAACCGCCGGAAAACTTATAAATTATGTTTTTTGTGCAGGACCGAGATCATTTGAAGAGTGACTGCCCGTTCAAGAGGGCAGAGACCGTTGAACCGATCCGATCAACACATCCAGTACCACCGTTGGGAGAGAATCTGAGATCTACTGGCAGATGAAGCTCACTTCATCCCCAACAACAAGCATATAGTTAGGCACAGAGGAGACCAAGAGCTAGGATATATGGCAGAAGGAGGCAAACATATAATTTGACAGAAACGGAAATCAAGATATTGAATGGGAAAGAACAGGAAGTGATGCCTAATATCTGAAATAGGAACCCTGAAGTACCACCCGTAACCATTATCCCCATTTTGACTTATTTTTTAGTTAGTAAGTTTTCTATATTATATCCTCCTTATTACACTATCATCATCAATCTTAGTTTTTCCCTATCCACCTCTCTTTTTCCATGTTGTTCCTATCTCTTTCATTTTTGATATTCCATTTTTTTAACCTTTATACTAACTTAAGATATGAGTAGACTAGTGAGGTAGCGGCAGGACAGTTGTAATTTATTCTCATCCTATTCTGGCATTCTTCGATTCTAGTGCATCGTATTATCTTATATCTAGTAGTTCTTTGCTTCGCATTTTATTCTTATATACATGAACGTACCATGAAGATTAGTGCAGATAGTAGGTTAGTTATCACTTATATAATTAGACAGATTGTGACACTACACGAAGATCGTCAGTATGAAACAAATTTCTAGATTCAGGACTTCTGTTAGACAGAGCTAAGATATTTTCTATTTATAGTATTTCAGAAACGATCACGATCTCTTCTATCAACTTCAAAGAGCTTGGGTATTTTTGAAAGTGATCTGATGTAAGATTGACATCAAGAAAATAGTATTGAGGGCTCATCTCAGTTATTATGAATTTTTAACCATGTCCTTCAGAGCCACAATGTCTAGCAATCTTAATGGATCTGATGAGCCACAGCCCCGCTAACCTCACCAATCTAGAGTAGTGTTGTAGCCATGCGAGCTCAACCAGGCTTGAGCTTTGCTGCACCATGACGCTTAGCATTTAACGATGTGTTACTGTTTGGTATGGAGCAGAGATTCGGTGTAAAGTTTCCTTGAATCAAATGAAAGATTACAACAAACTAATGTTCCGACTACAAGGGAGGGAAGATGTTGAATCTTGAATCTCCCCTTTGTTTATTGCTTGGTTCTTCAAGTGGTGATGAAAAGTGAATCTTGTTTTCCGTTGACCGGTGAACGTCAAGAACTTTTGGGGATCCTCTCTTTGGGTGGCGGATGGAGTAACACAGCTCTGTCGACCAAAATCTCAAAGAGATTGTAGGCAAAGGTTAACTTGTACGCAGCAAGTTAGTTGAAGATTTGGACCTTCTCTCTCCGACTGTAGAAGCTCTCAAGTCAAGTTTCTCTGGTCTCTCTAAAGAATCCTCCCCTTTCTCCATAGCAACAGGGCTATTTATAGAGTTTCAGGGGCGTACGTGCCTCCTAAAAAGACTCCATAATGGGGGTTAACTTTCTCGGTTATGTGGGCCGTGATTGACCCTATAACCGGGACGGTTACAACTGAGACGCGGGTTTCGACCCTCGCGCCTTGGTGCCGCAGTGCTGGCTGAGACGCGGGTTTCGACCCTCGCGCCTTGGTGCCGCAGTGCTGGCTGAGACGCGGGTTTCGACCCACGCGCCTTGGTGCTGCAGTGCTGGCTCACGCCTTGGTGCTGCAGTGCTGGCTGAGACGCGAGTTTCGACCCACGCGCCTTGGTGCTGCAGTGCTGGTTGAGATTAGGCCTGCGTCTGGAGTTTGGGACTCTGCTTTTGACGACTTGTCTTAATGATTTTTAGACAGCCTACAGAACCCCCTCCAAAGTTTTCGATATTCCGCAGTTATCTGGGACGGACTTCGGAAGACTTTGGACTCTAGCTGAATCCACTCTTATGACTGGACTGACAATGCTCCGGGTTTGATCTTGTTTGGAGTATGGCCTTCGTGAGTGTACTGTGGAACTCTTTGAAGCCGCCAAAATTGATCGCTTTGAGTGTCTAGATACACAGTCTAAACCTCTCTGATGCTTTGAGTTTGTCGTTGGTGTACTTTAAACCAGAGGTGGACAGTCGTCTGCTGTGCCAGTGTACTGTTGAATTGAATTGCAGAAGCAAGGACTGAACGCCAGTTCTGTGGATGCAGGGAAAATACTGCTTTAAAGACGCGCCTCTTATAGGGGTGCATCTTTTGGGATGAGACGCGACTGTTATTCCATGAGGTAGACGCGGCTTTGGCTGGGTTGAAAGGGTGCGTCCATCGAAGGGATGCATCTTTAAAAATGAAGACGCGACTCTTGGATGCGAATCCGTGCCATGAGCACACTGCCACGTGTCCCGTAGGATGGAGGGGACATCTATTTTTGATGTGCGAACTTCACGCTGCATTTAATACGCTGTCCACGCGTCAGGTGGTAATTGGGCGTCGAGCCAAGCGCCGCATATCTTTGCGAATCACCGTGCCTATAAAAGGCAACAGTCTTTCAAGAGTCATCATTGGACTCTCCTTCGTCTTCGTGTGCATCTGTTAGGGTTTTGAGAAAGGAGCTTCCTTTGTTCTCTTTACTTCATCTAACACCGGATCTTTGATTCGCAATGGCACCAAAGGCCAAGCAAATTGCTTCATCTTCACGGGCGGTCACCGCTGAGACTCCAAGGGGCGGTTCCTCCATGCAGGAAACCCCTATTTCAGGTATAAAGCCCTCGGACTTGATTTCCACCATTAAAAGGTTTATAGAGTTCTTTGAACTCTTGAACCCCTCTTTTAAAATTGACTCGCCAGCGCGGGCTCGAGCCTATGTTTGATCTTCAGACGCGGCCCTTGAGTCGATAAACAAGGCGCATGTTTGATGACCCTTGTTGCTTTTATCTGCTCGAATCTGTGTCTGCTTGTTGAACACAGGGCCCCAGTGAACCTTGCGTCTCAGGTTTCAACACTTAGAATGTTTCTTAGTATGAAAGATTCGGACGTAGATTTCTTATGACTTTTGCGTCTTGTGAAATCAGACGCTGGTCCTCATGAATCTTGCGTCTGAGTCCAAGTACTTAGAGATTTTTCATAAGTCTTAGATTTTCAAAATGCGGGCTCCATGCTAGCCTCGCGTTCTTCGGTCTGGACACAGATCTTGATGATTTCCGCGTCTGGGTTTACTTCTGCGTTTGAGTTGTAGACACTTAATCATTTCCCTTCAGATTTCTGATCAAGTGTTGTTTTCTTTTTGCAGTGCGATATTCTGCCGATCCTCTCTCCAAGAAGTGTCACTTCGGGCACGTAGGTGGTGCTAACCGCAACTTAACCTTTGTGTTGCAAAGGACTGCTCCTGTGACTGCCGATAAACCGAATGAGCGAAGGGAGAGGCTCTCCAAGGTCGACATGGCGACATTCTGGGAACTTATGACTGACGCAGAATTTAAGACGAATTCGCGCATTCCATTGAAGAAACCCGTCTTCTTCTTTGGGGACAATATTGGCGAGGGTGGTTACGTCTTGCATAATGGCGATTACAAGTGACTTCGCCAGAAAGGGGGTAGGAAATTCTTTCTTTTTCATATTCGTTGGGCCCTTGGGAGAATATATCGGCCAGCGAACTTGTTCGGCGGTCGACCACTGGAGAAGAAGTCATGGGCCCTGACACTCGCCAAGATCTCATTGGATTCAATGCACCGGTCATGCTTCTTGGCATGGCATGGTCAGAGTGAGTATGGCGGTGGATATAGTGATGAGTATGGTCTTGGACCCTCCCTTCACCTACCCCAGAAGTGACATCGATGAGAATCCATGCTCATTGGATGACTTTCTGGTGGTGGAGATGTTCATCAATGAAGGATCATACCCCGCCACTTCGGATTGTCAGGTGGAATCAGAAGATTCTGCTGCCTTTCGACCTCGATAAGCACCATTGCTCTTGGTTATCGAGGAGCTTCTTCACTGTTTACGTCATGCATGGTGACGTAGTCAGCCTCCAAACATCATCACAGTGCTCAGTCCATCTTTGGCGCCCTTCCAAACATCTTGTATTTGGAGTGGTGAACATGCTTCGAGGAGTGAGTGCAACCTTTGAGAGAGGGACTTCTTTGTACTCCTTTATCTGTAATACTCAATCTTATTGAATAAGAGAGCGTTTTGTATCACTTTCATACGTTGGATATGAATAAAAGCGACACATTTCTTTTTGTCTTCTTCTATTGTCTTGAACTCCCTTTTTTTTTTAAGTCAGACGAATAGAAGTAAAGAACCTTTGACCTGTCAAAATTATGATGATAATCTTAACGAGTCAAATTTTGTAGAGAGAGATCCTATTTCAGGAACTTAACAATGCTGTCAGAGGTGTAATATTAACTTGACAAGGATAATTTTTGTGGACCTGCCACTCTATAAAGGAAAGTAACAGGTGGAACTTGTACCCCTAGGGAAGATGAACTTTTATCAGAGGTTTGGGATTAACTCGATTAAGATCAGCTGGGGAGTTAATGAAAACATTGTTAACGGTGTGATGTTAACCTAGCAATGTTTTTTTTAGTGGGCTTGTTATTCTGTTGACGAGAATAACAAACAAGACTAGATTCGCGGGGGATCTAGGAAAGTTTTTACCATTAGAGGTGTGATATTAACTTAACGGGTTGAATGTAGTCTTGTCAGAAGTGTGATGTTAACTTGACAAGAATGTGAGTCAGAGGTGTGATATTAACTTGACTCAGAAGCATTTCAGCTTACATTTGGGAAAACTGAAAGTGTCACTGTCATAGGTGTGATGTTTAACTTGGTAGTGAGGATAATGCTAGAGGTGTAATTTTGAACTTGGCATTGGTCATCTCGACTTAACAAGGAAGTCCGAGGGAAAGTCATGGCCTTAAGTGTATTGTTGAACTTAGCAATGACTTGGACGCTAGAGGTGTAGTATTAAACTTAGCATCGTTCATTTCAGCTTCGATCTGGAAGTCTGAGGGAATATGACTGTCAGAGGTTTAATATTGAACTTGGCAGTAACTTGATTGCTGTTAGAGGTGTAATGTTAACTTAACAGTAAATTGTCAGAGGTGTGATATTAACTTGACAGAAATTGGTTTGCGATACGAGCAATTTGAAGGCCTGCCATTCTATTGATGAGAATTGACAAGTGAAGTTTGGAGTGCCAGAGGTATAGTATTAACTTGGCAGCAATGGACTTGCGATATGAGCAATTTTGAAGACTTGTTATTCTATTGATGAGAATTAACAAGTGAAGTTGGAGTGCCAGAGGTATAGTATTAACTTGGCAGCAATGGACTTGCGATATGAGCAATTTTGAATACTTGTTATTCTATGATGAGAATTACAAGTGAAGTTTGAAGTGCCAGAGGTATAGTGCTAACCTGGCAAATTTGAAGGCTTACTACTCCATATAGAGTTGACAAATAAGGTTTGTACTCAATAGGGAGTATTGAAAATTTTCATTACCAGAGGTATAGTGTTAACTTAGCAATGACTGTATTTTGTAGACCTACCATTCTGTGTATGAGAATTAGTAAGGGATTTTGGAGGAAGGAGTGGAACTAAGTCCACTTAGGATTTTTAGCAAACCCTCAGCTATCACGGATTTGAGGTGCCTTTACCAACTACCGTTTGAGTAGGGCTAGCCATGCTATTCCCCTCAGCATGATGAGTTGTCGAAGACTTATGTTGGGCTTAGAAGCTAACATTTTCCTCTATCCTTAGCCGTCGGAGGCGTCGGATGTTAATGAAGATGGGAACATTAGACCTCAGGGTTTTTAGCAAACCCTCAGCTGTCAACGGATTTGAGGTGCCTTTACCAACTACCGTTTGAGTTAGGCTAGCCATGCTATTCCCCTCAGCATGATGAGTTGTCGAAAACTTATGTTGGCTTAGAAGCCAACATTTTCCTCTATCCTTAGCCGTCGGAGGCGTCGGATGTTAATGAAGATGGGAACATTAGACCCCAGGGTTTTTAGCAAACCCTCAGCTGTCAACGGATTTGAGGTGCCTTTACCAACTACCGTTTGAGTTGGGCTAGCCATGCTATTCCCCTCAGCATGATGAGCTGTCGAAGACTTATGTTGGGCTTAGAAGCCAACATTTTCCTCTATCCTTAGCCGTCGGAGGCGTCGGATGTTAATGAAGAGCTCTTCTTGTTTTGATCAGAGGTGTACTTTTAACTTGATCAGAGAAGAGGAGTACTATTAAGGATAGTACCTCTTCAAGAATCTGCCATTGATCGGCATCATGAGTGTATCGCCATTTGAGGTTATGAGGCGATATGATCCATTTGAGTAGACTGACTCTACTACAAATGGTCCTTTCCATTTGGGTTGGAACTTTCTTTTTGTCTTATGTGTCATCACCATAGGTCTTTTGACGGCTAAGACAAGGTCACCTTTCTTGAAAGTTCGCACTTTAACTTTCTTGTTGAAGGCTCTGGTAATCCGAGCTTGGTAGAGCTCGATTTGTTGTTGGGCCTGCAGACGTTTATCATCTAAGGCCTCCAACTCTTGGAGTCGCTGTCGATGCTTCTCCTCCTTCGTCATCTCCGCTGTCAAGGCGACGCGTAGAGACGAAATTTAGATTTCCAGTGGAAGCACGGCTTCACACCCATATACCAAAGAAAATGGCGTAGCTTTAGTTGGGTTCGAACAGTTGTGCGATAGGCCCATAAGCATTCACCTAGCTTGTCGTCCCAATCACGTTGACTTTTCGAGACGAATTTCTTGAGAAGCTTGCCAATGGTCTTGTTGAAAGCTTCTGCGAGACCATTGGCGGCAGGGTAGTATGCCGTTGAGGACACACTCTGGATTCTGACTTAGCGCAGAACCTCTGGAAAGCCTGACTGACGAACTGGGGTCCATTGTCATGAACAATTCGTCGAGGTACCCCAAACGGTAAATGACGTGATGTTTCACGAACTTGATCACATCAGATGACTTCACCTCCTTCAAAGGAACGGCCTCAGCCCATTTGGAGAAGTAATCATTATTGCCAAAATAACCGATGTCCTTTTGATGATGGCGGGCTGATAGGGCCAACTACATCCATCCCCACATTTCAAATGGCCAGGTAGAGGTCGTAGGGTGAAGATACCCTGGTGCTTGATGGATGAAATCGCCATGCACTTGGCAGGCGTGACATCTTTTGGCATAAGTGATGGCGTCGACAATCATCTTGGGCCAATAATATCCCAACCATTGAAGTCGGTATGCAAGTTTTGGGCCAAGTTGATGGGCTCCACACATGCCGTCATGAGCTTCTTTCAATACCTCCTGTGCCTCCTTTTGTGAAAGGCAGCAGAGCAAGATCCCGTCATGCGATCGACGATACAATGTTTCGTGTAATCGCATTATAGTAGAATTTGGGGGCTTTCCTTCGAATGGCCGCCGCTTCTTTGGTGTCCTCAGGCAGAATGCCATACAAGATATAATCAATATAAGGGAATCACAAGTCTCTAGGCTCTGGACCGGCTGACGACTCGAGAGCTTCTTTGCCTTGACAATCTCCCGTTGGCTCTGTGTAGTCCTCAGGGGCAATTCTCGGACAATACAGGTCATGGCTGTGGACAAATATTTTCTCTGCTGTTCCAGCTGAAGAGCTAAGGAGGCAGCGAGGGACGCTAGTGCATCTGCATGCGCATTTTGCTTGCGTGGTACATGGTCAATGTAAAAGTTGGTGAACCACTTGGCCATGTAGACAGTTGCGTTGTAATAGGGTACTAGGTCTTCATGTCTGACTTCGTACTCCCCG
The DNA here is from genome assembly GCA_038442645.1 of Agave tequilana. Lineage (NCBI taxonomy): Eukaryota > Viridiplantae > Streptophyta > Magnoliopsida > Asparagales > Asparagaceae > Agave > Agave tequilana. The sequence goes on from JAVJIF010033974.1 coordinate 155,551, forward strand.
CGAACTTGGTTGACGATGAGTTTGGAGTCACCATATGCCTCGAGATTTTTAACGCCAACCTCATCGGCGAGTTGCATCCCAATCAAGAGGGTGTTGTACTCCGCTACATTGTTGGAGCAGGGTTCGGTTAACGAGACAGCTCGAGGAATCACATAGTTCTGTGGGGAACGAGTACTACTCCTACGCCTGCCACTATATGTTCTTTTGGGCTAGTTCTCGATGCACCGTCAAAGAAAAGTTGCCACACTTGCCTTTCGAAGGATATCTGAGTCTGGCAGGCTTCAGCGACCTCGTCAGGGAGATCCTCGTAAAGTTTTGGCTGCCCTCGGATCTGATGCTCGGCTAGGAATCCGCCACCGCTTGTCCTTTCACGGCTTTTTGTGGTAAAAAGTGCATTTCATATTAGGACAGCAATATGGCCCATTTTGCCAGTCGGCCGTTTAACGATGAAGGCTTTGTCATAAGTAACCTCAGGGGTTGACTTTTGATATGAGGTTTATAGTTTTGCCTACCAAATAGTGTTGTATTTTCTGAATAGCAAACACCAATGCCAAATATTCCTTCTCGATCGGGTTGTACCGATGCTCGCTCCGATCATCGTTCTACTCAAATGGTAGATTGCTTGCTCTCGTCCTTGATCATCATTCTGAGCTAGTAGAGCTCCTAAAGAATGATCCCTCGCTCGGACGTATATCAGGAAAGGTTTTTCAGACACCGGAGCTGCAAGGACTGGCGGTTGTGTGAGGTACTGTTTAATTTCTCAAATGCTTGCTGGCAAGCGCTGTCCAAAATGAACGACACACCTTTCTTCATTAATTTAGAAAAGGGTTTGCATCTTTCGGAGAGATTTGAGATAAACCTTCGGATGTACGCCATCGTTCTTGTAATCCCCTGAGCTCCTTGAGGTTTCTCGGAGGTTGCATCTCCTAGATAGCGCGAACCTTTTCCTGGGTCCAAATGAATCCCCGTAGAGGTCACTACAAACCCTAGGAATTTTCCACTGGCCACCCCCAAGAAGGATTTGGTGGGATTCATCTTCAACTGATGGGCCCGCATGATGTCGAAGACAACCTTTAGATCAGCTATATGATCACCTTTAGCGCGGCTTTTTACTGCGATGTCCTCAACATAGCATTCCACCGTTTTGCGCATGTGTTCGTGAAAAATGGCATTCATGGCCCTTTGATATGTTGCCCCTGCATTCTTCAGTCCGAAGGGCATGACGGTGTAGCAGTATACCCCCAGTGGTGTCCTGAAAGAGGTATGTTTTTCGTCATCAGGATACACATTTTGATTTGATTATATCCTGAGAATCCATCCATGAAGGACATTCGCTCGAATCCACATGTGTTGTCAATCATGACATCTGTGATTGGCAGTGGGAATTCATCCTTGGGGCAAGCCTCGTTTAGATCACGAAAATCAATGCAGATCCGGATCTTTCCATTCTTTTTGGCAACGGGACGATGTTGGCTACCCAATCAGGATGTTGTTCTTCCCTAATGAAGCCAGAGTCTATAAGATTTCTGACTTCTGATTGAATTGCCTCCATTATTTCTGGACGGAACCGTCGCTGTTGTTGCTTGATGGGCTTTATGTCCGTATTAATGTTGAGCGGTGCATAGCCACTCGAGGATCGAGTCCAGGCATGTCTTCATAATTCCAGGCGAAGACGTCTATATATTCTTGCACAAGAGATATTAGACCCTTTTTCTCCGTAGGTGATAGACCTTCGCTTATAAAGATGGGCTTAGGATTAGCCTCATCTCCCAAATTGATTTGAACAACTTATCTTCTCTGGGTGGCTCGCGCTGTTCGAAGCGGGTATCCCCAAGATTGTTTAAGTGTTTGATCCAAGGATCTGTATCAGATTGGATCATTTCTTCATCTCCGTCTTTCAGGTGGCTTGTTGAAACCATATTCACTGAAAGTTCTCTGAAGATGTTGCCGACACTGACATCTGACTCCCATGATGACGTGCCCGATGAGTAATCATGGCATAATGACTCTTCAGACTCAGAAGCTGATGGGATCGGATTTGGACACATAGCCCAACCCCTGCGAGTCTGATGATAATAATCAGAGTTTTCCCTTTTGGTACAAAAGATCGAGTAGTGTTCTCCTTCCTTTGCTGAAGTTTAACCCGGGACCATACGTCAGATCATACCCCATGCTTTCCATCATTCTGAGTGTATTTGGCTCATAATGATCGAACTAAGGGGATTCCTGCTCGCCTTCTGATTCTTCACGGGTCATCGGTTCGGATTCAATTCGTCCGAAAAGAATTGATTTTTGGCCTTTTTCGTCTCGCTGGAACCATGAATATTGATTCTTGCGCATCGCCGGCATCTTGGTGTTTTCGAAGGATGACTTCACTGGTACATGCAATGATGTCAAAGCATCCATTGCCGACCAGAGATCGTCATCCACTTCGGTACTAGTGTCTGACGCACTGAATCAGAGACAACACAGAGAAATACGCCAGATCTAAGTCTTCATTAATATACCATCCGCCTACATCATCGGCGGAGGTATTATCAACATCGGGCTTATTAATGCCCGTTACAAGTGGATCTAGTTCCCACATGCACTCCTCTTTTTCCGGCTCGGTGTCGGCTTCATTACCAGAGTCAGGCTCCTCTGGTTGCGGGATTTCATCTGTTTTCACAGATTCCCGATATAGGGAGAATCTGGGAAATAATTTCACTCCCTTGAACGGATGCCTTTCAGCAATCAACGTTCGCACCTTTCCACTCCCGTCAATGTATTTCATGACTTGGTGGAGAGTAGAGGGAACGATAGAATTGCGATGAATCCATGGTCGACCCAAACAGTAAATTGTAGGAGGTGTCGGCATCTATGACGTAGTAGTATGTCACCTCCGACCTTAGGTCCCCGATCTGGCATTTGAGCTTGACCTCCCCATTGGACGGGTACTATTGGCATTGAACCCATAATAGTAGTCTGGGTGGCGCTCAAACGGTGAGTAGGAATCCTGAGATGTTGCATGACTCGGCGAGGTATAATGCTCAATGCGGACCCGGGATCTACCTGAATGCGGTTCAGCTCAGATGATCAATATACCCTGCGAAGTAAAGGGGTCGATCATGTTTCCCTTTGACTTGCATATCATCTGCCGTGAAGGTGATGCAGGGAACATTTGGGAGGTATGGAGGCAATCCTCTACATCTTCCTCCTTTGGTCCGATTGGTACCTGAGTCATGAAGGCCTCAGCATTAGCGAGGGCCTGTTGTAGAGCTTCTTGGTTGGCTTTGATAGCCTGAGGAGCTCATAAAGCGTAATCCGGCCGGTATATTGGCCAGTTGAGCCAAGACATCAAAGCGATAAGTGCTGTGGATCCTTCTGCGACGTCTTTCAAGAGAACTTTGAAAAACCGAAGCTCTTTCTATTTCTCCACAGGTTGCTTTGTGGAGGGCTTGGCTGACTCTGCAGTGGGTCTTGGAGGAGCTACCGCCATTTCGTCATACTTTTTCAAATATGACTGCCCTGAACGGGTTTCCGCCACCAGTTGACTGACTGGTTCTGTGGCTAGGACTATCGTCTCCTCTTCCGAATCGGTCAGTGAGGGAACATCAGTCTCTGCTGTTGGCCCAAAGGCCTTCCACTCTAGTTTTGATGATGATTAACTCATGTAGTTATGTGTACTAATAATCTTGTGATTTTAGTTTCAGATCATTAGTCAAGATATTAGTTGGTGATTAGCTTCAACAAGATGATTTGGAAGCTTTCACATGGTGATTCAAGAGCCCGAGCGTTAAAGATCATATATAGCACTTGCTCGGTGGATCGAAGTGTTTTGGATCGAGTCGGCTTGGAGATTGCGCTCTACAAGAAGACTTCGGTACCATAGTTTAGAGTTTGTGTTTAGATCCAAATTGTAAAGATTAGAATAGTATGATAAGCTCAAGTTCACAACACACACGTTTCATGTTTTGGTTTTCGGTTTTTGGTTTAACCGATCTTGGTTCATGAATAGATAGATCAAAATAAGTTTACATGGTTAATGTATATTAGATTTGTTCTATATACATGCATGCTTCAACTACATAGACAAACTTACTTTGATATACCTATTCATGTGTTTTAGGTTTTGTGTTTTAACAAAACTTATTTTTGGAATTAAAGACAAAAAACTATGATTATATTTTGTTTCATGTATATTGGATTTCTATCCATATGCGTCATGCTTCAAAGTGTTTAAATATCATGTTTTTGTATTTGGAAGAGTTTTGGACAAAACGTATTTTCTATTCAAAATCCAAGTTTTAGAAATACAGTTTTTAGATTTTGGTAAAAATGATAAGACACAAAATAGTTCATATTGGTTGATATTTGAGCTAAACTTTTTATCCCATACTTATATATCAATGCAAAATGAAAAACTATTTTGGTGATTTTTAGAAGTGTTAAAAGATTTTTTAAAATATTTTTAAACTATTTTTCTGACCCAGATTTCTATTTCAGGCTTCAACCAGTCGACTAGTCAACTGACCTAGTTGACTTGGGATGAAGTCGGTCGACCGGGTCGGTCGACCGACGTGCACAGATCTGTGCACGTTTGGCAGACACAGGGACGGTCGACCGTCAGGGTCGACCGGTCTGGGAGCAGAGCTCTCTGTTCTTTTCGGTCGACACGGGCGGTCGACCGGTAGCTGCCAACGGGCAAAATTTGGCCGTTGGCGGTCGACCGGTAGTTCATTTTTGGCAGTTTCTACTGCCAACAGGCTATATTTTTCTGGGGTCTATAAATACCCCATTGGAAAGAGTTTTTCTCTAAGATTTTTTGTGCGAATTTTTCCCTACTCTCTGGTGTTTTCACAGCAATCAAAAGAAGTTTTTGAACTCATATTGAACAATCTATTTGGAGTTTTTGCTAGGGTTTGGAAAACCAAAGAAAAGGGTTTTTGGAAAGAGTTTTGATTCATCTTCTATATCTTGGTTTCAGTTTTTCCCAAGATTTTTCTTTGTGATTTTGATTTCCATTCCATTGGTTTTCTCCACACTTGAGCTAAAATCTACTATCTCATTCTATAGGATCTTTGTGTGAGAGAAAGAATTGTTTGTGGTTGTTTCTTAGACCACCAAGTTGTAAACCAATCTTTACTTGGCTTTGTGCCTTTGGGTTGTATCCCTCAAGTTGTGAGGTGATCCTTGTGTTGCTTGGTGCTAATCCCTCAAGTTGTGAGGTGATTTTTTGTTAGATTGGAGCTTGCCTCAAGGAGGAGGTTGTGGTTGTAAAGAGAGGTTGGGTACTCTTGTGAGAGTTCTTTGTGGACTAGCTAGTGGATTAGAAATCCTTCGTGTGTCGAAGCGGGGATGTAGAGCTGGGTGCTCGAACCTCGAAAACATCTTGTTGTTTGCGCTTGATCCATTGACTCTCTCTATCTCTCTCTTTACTTTGTGCCTTGCAATTATTCATATTGTGCATTCATATTGCTTGGCTTGGTTGTGTGTGCATCACTTGTTGATTTCACTTGAGTGTATTGCATTAAGTTTTTAAAATTCCGCATTGAGTTCATAGATTAGCTATATCACCTATTCACCCCTCTAGGTGATTTCAATTGGTATCAGAGCCTACGCTCCTGATATTTAGGTTTAACCACCTAAGAGTGAGATCTTGGTTTGCTAATCTTCATTTGCACTCATCTAGTTTGCACTCAAGGATAGCCCTCCTATGTTTGACCATTTTAGACTGATACTTGGAAGCCAATATTAGTAGGCATTTAAAATCACTAGGTCATCTAGTTTATCAAGCCTCTACTCTAGAATCATTCCCTAATAGTAGCAAGCATAAAAAGCTAATGCATTAGCACTTAGAGCACTTAGAGCATCTCTAAATGAAAATCTTTTACCGGTGTTTGCTCATTATGACTCGGCTTTTGCAGTTTGGAGCATATTGACGTCTCCCGAGCTTCCAAGGATTATTAACAAGATGAGGAGATCTATAAGAGAAAAGTCCGAAGAGCATTGCCTCATGGTCCACGGGAAGAACTCCCTTGAGATACAATCGGACACTCAATTAGATGATAGCTCTAGTTCCTATTACTATGGATGTTTAGAAGTTCAATCTTTAAATTTGGAACTTACTCAAAAGCTTGAAAATTTCTTGGAAAAACACAATCTTTTGAAAGAAACAACCTTGTTTTGAAAAATGAATTAAAGGTTTGTGTTCTAATTTTGAATTGTGTTTGCAAGAGAAGGAAGAGATTGCAAGTGAACGTGACTCACTTAAATCTCAACTTGAACTTGCTTTAAAGGAAAATGAATTTTTGAAAAGCAAAATGATTGTGATGTTGTGAAAAACAATGAGGTGTTATCTTCTAATTGGATTTTGTTTTAAAAGATAACCTTGTTTTGAAAAATGAAATTGATTCTACTACAAAAGAATTGGATTTAGTTTTAAAGAAAAATGAATCTTTGAAAATTGATATTGATTCTCATGTGTGCCATGCTAGTATAACTTCTTCTTCTAGCACACCTCTTGCATGCTCCACTTATCTTCAAGTATTGAAAAGATATAAATGTTTTGAAGAAAAGTGTTGATTGTTTGGGCTCCACTTTGAGCCAATGTGCTTTAAATCATACACGTTTGGAAACCTGGTTCATAAGAAACAAGATCCATCTTTGCATGCACACCCTACACGGCATACACATGCTTTCCACGGTCACCACCATCACACGTATGCTCATGTGTACACATGTACACATTGTGGCCGAAAGGCCATCTTGCTAGATTTTGTTATGATCGTATTCATCAAGAAAATTTAGCAACTAATCTTGTTTGGGTTAGAAAGGATACTAACCCCCGTGGACCCAAAAGGAAATGGGCACCAAAGACCACCTCTATACTTTTTGATGTAGGTGGAAGCTCTCGATAACGTGAGAGTGTTGGTGTGTAATATCCCTATTTTTAAAGTACAGTATTTGGATAAAATATACTGGTATATTAAATATGTACATGTATTTATTTCATGTAATGTATTGGTATTATTAATATCATTATTTTAGTTAAGTAATGTTACTACTATGTTGGATTATTATTTTGTAGTGTTATATTTTCCTTACCCTTGATTCCTATTTATGCCTTAATCCCTTGTATCCTTGTCTAGCCCTCACCCTAGTTTCCTATTACCGTTTAGATTCCATGGACCATGACCCGTTATCCTCTTTTACATCCATTACCCAAATTCAATCCAAGACTCCACACTTAACCTAATTGGATCCTAATCTAGTACCCTCAACCCAACACCCATTATCTTATTGGACTCAAGCCTCAACCCGTTAGCATAACCGCTACCCTCAAACCCAATAACCATTCCTAAATAATCTCCCAAATCTTAACTACAAGATCAGATCCTAATCTAAACTAACCCCCTAAATCTCCACCATATCCTAATCTTAACTAATCTCTCCCAATCCCAACACTCCAGCCGCACACCCCCGTCCAGCATCCCCATCCACAGCCTCTACCATGGCCGGCCCATCTCCAGCCTTTGCCGCATGCCCTCCCTCAATGGCAGCAACACCCATCTCCCTCTCTACTCTGCAACCAGTTGCACGAGTCCAGGCCGCAACCTTCTCCAGCAGGCCGCCCCTTCTCTTGCAGCAGCTGAACAACATGGCTTCCCCTTTCTCCAACAGCAGCCCTAGGCCGAGTGCTTCCCCTCCTCTTCCCAGGTCGGCCATCACCACCAGCAGGCCGAGCCCATCCCCTGCTGTGCTTCAGATCTGTAGGGCAAGCATGACAGCAGTCTCCTCTTTCCCTGCAGATCTGCGCCCAACCGGATCCAGCGAGCAACACCAGCGCCAACACGGCAGCCCCGTGCGCGCTGTCCAGACCGTCGCTTCCCCAGACCAGCGCATGCACAGGTGCCCTCCATCCTCCAGCCAACAGCAGCGAGGCGGCAACAGCCCACCACCTAGATCCAGTCCTGCAGGCCGCGACAACCAGCCGAGTCCCCATTGGCGGCATACCACCGCAACAGCCCAGATCAGCAGATCTGCACCTCCAGCAGCGACCAAGCGGCGAGTTCTCTGATCCACTCCAGGCCGTCGTCGGGGACTGGCACGGTGGCCTTCTCCAGCACCCTGGCTATCCTCCCATGCAGTCTGACAGCGAATGGCAGCACCACAGCGACCGCGGCAGCGACTCGGCCCTTGACGCGCACAGCAGCGAACGACACCCAATGTGAGTGTTTGCTCCTCCTTTCGATTCCTTTATTTAAAAGTATTTGATTCAATTATGATTCCATGTGTGCATAGATTAAAGTAGTAATTATATGCATTGATCTGTGTAAGAGTAGATACAATACATGATTTATGGTGTGAGAGATTAGATGTTGTGATGCCTCTGTTCCTGATCTGGTGGAGGATTAGTCGACTTGCCCAGGTTTATAGTCGACTAACATCCCTGTTAGTCGACTAATACCAGACCCTAGTCGACTAGTGTAGCTTCTGGGAGATATTGGACTTTCTGTATTTTCCTGCTGGTCGACTTGATACTTTTATAGTCGACTAATAGCTGGTGTAGTCGACTAACCCCTTGACCTAGTCGACTAATATTGTGACCTGGAGCTGTTTAGTTCTCTGTATCCCTGTCAGTCGACTAGCCTTACCTGTGTAGTCGACTTGCCTTGCCCCTAGTCGACTTGGACCACCCTTATAGTCGACCAACTCCTTCTCTAGTCGACTAGTTATTTTCCCTAGTCGACTAATTAGGTCTGTCAGCTCTGTTCAGTTTCTTTATGGATTGTGGACTTCACTTATGGATTATGTAATAATTATTGATGGATGAATGTGACTTCATGAGATAGATATTGGTGGTAGCAACTTGATCTAGTAGAACTTAGATGCATGTACATGTTATATTGCGGAGTGTTGGGATACTATTTAATCTTGATAGGAGTGAATTGTGAAGACTTGGGAGTCAGAGTTGCATGTTAGAGTGAGAGGACTAGTATTGGATATTGTTATATGTTGGTACACCAATTATTATATCAGATTTCTTGTTGTGTATTGACACTAGATGATTATGGAAACTATTGGTATCATTTCTTGGTTGTATTGACTTTGGATTGATCTGGACTTATATTATTTATATTGAATGATGATCAGTAATTAGACAAGACTTTATAGTGAGTAATTGAGGACATATCAGATATGACTGGATTAGTCGAGTTGTGACTTAGATTGATCTTGAGTTGGAGGTTATCCAGAATCTATATTCCTTATATGGAGCCTGACTGATAAACCTAGTATTCAGATTACTGGAAGTTACGGGGATATGATTGTTGACTGTAACACCTTATACAATTTTATTGTTCATCGTATACACGGTTACTGTTACTGTTACTGTTACTGATATTGTTCACCGTGTATACGATTACTGATTGATTATTACAGTACTGATATTGTTACCGTCCAGTAGCATCCCAGTAATTGAAATAGCATAAGATATTGATTGTTACTAATAGCACTACTTAACTGACTGTACACCTGGCACCTTCATGGGACCTTGGCATGACTATGACACTGTTACCTGATGTCTTGTACCCATGTATCCTGGACTCCTGTATCTCCTGTACCCATGTCCCATGCACTGTTACCCTATTAATAGCACAGTCAAACGGCGTCCGGCGGATTTGCCGCCTGGTGTCGGGATGACGATGATGTATCCCACAATCGTACTAGCGTCCGGTGGATCCTGAATGGAACTAAGTGCCACATGGAACAAAGTGCCACATCATACACATGGTGGGGGCCACCTCTAGAATCCATTCCCCTCAGAGCAAAGTGCCACACGGAGCAAAGTGCCACACCACAACGTGGTGGGGGCCACCTCTTGAATCTGTGGGGCCACCTCTTGAATCTGTAGGGCTATCTACTGATTGTGCCACCTGGTGTTAGCGTGACATTACATTCTCAGTGCCTATTAGCATTAACACGCACTTGTATGTTGATGACACCTTGAATACATGTTATTTAGTTCTCTTTCCCTATTCGAACAATGATACCCGCATATCGGAGTTCGAATGAGTTTACTGGATGTGCGTGCTCCAAGGTGAACTGTCGGATGTTGTTGGACGCCGGTGGGAAAGGACAAGATAACAAAGAACCCTACTGATTGTTATTGAATGATTTGAATGAAACATTGTGTCATGCCCTGAATTGTTACCCTGCCTTACGACATATGGTTGTATACATGATTGCAACCAGTACCACATGATTGTAACCAACCAGACTTCTGACCAGACTTGGATGCCACCTAGTGACATGTGATAGATTACACGCCTTGACATTGATTGCATATTTACAGTTGTGCCCGTTGTCTTCTACCTGTACTCATGTTGTTATCATATGTTACTGTTCAGCTATTTATTTTGTTACTTAGTCTGCAGTTGTTCTTACTATTATCTATGCACATTGTTCTTCCTGCATGAGCTCTTTTCCCTTTTACACACACACTCACCATGGTTGCTTTCTGACGACCCTGGATTTGCATGTCCGATATTGGACGATTGTTTCTAATGTGCAGGTGTTTGATGAGGCGGTACACTTTGCGAGTAGCTTGGGTCCTCTTCCTCTGATTCTGGTACTTTTACATTTTCTTTTCCTGCTATTATTCCTTGATTTTCGCATATCATATTTAGCCTGTTATTCTATCCCTGTTATTTCATGATTCTATCTTTTATCGCTTTCACTGCCATATCCTTGTCATTATCCATCTGTTATCATGTATACGTATTGTTGCAGTGATTCTAGGATTATTATAGTTCTGAGTTATAGCTTGTTCAGGTTAATTTAGGCTTAGCGTGTATACGTGGGGTATTTTTCTCGCGTATATACGTCGCCGACTCTCGTCGCGTCTCCGCTCCAGTGTATTTTGGGAAGCGGGGCGTGACAGTTTTTTGTGGTATCAGATCCAGTTTCGACATAAATCGAACTTGATTCTTACCAGTAATTTGAACGAGCTATAATTACACTGCAATATACATATACTACCCAATGATATTGTATCCACTTTGAATTGATTGTCCTCCCTTTGAAAATCCATCCCATTGATCTTCCAATCTCTATGATTGCGTCTATTCTTTCAGAGTAATCTTGATTCCTATTCTCCTTGCCTATTCTATTATATCTGATCTTGTCTTTTGGGAATTGTTCACATCATGCTGAAGCTGGTAGTAGAGATCAGAGCGCGCAGCGGAATCGTGGTGTCCCAACGAAGTGACGTGGAAGCTTGTTTGTATTCTGTCTTGATTCTTGATTCTTTTATCATTCCCTACCTTATTTGAATTTCGAGGACGAAATTTTTATTAAGGTGGTAGAATGTATATCCCTATTTTTAAAGTACGGTATTTGGATAAAATATACTGGTATTTTAATATGTACATGTATTTATTTCATGTAATGTATTGGTATTATTATATCATTATTTTAGTTAAGTAATGTTACTACTAATGTTGGATTATTATTTTGTAGTGTTTATTTCCCTTACCCTTGTTTTTTTTTTTATGCCTTATCCCTTGTATCCTTGTCTAGCCCCTCACCCTAGTTTCCTATTACCGTTTAGATTCCATGGCCCCATGACCCGTTATCCTCTTTTACATCCATTAGACAAATTCAATCCAAGACTCCACACTTAACCTAATTGGATCCTAATCTAGTACCCTCAACCCACACACCATTATCATATTGGACTCAAGCCTCAACCCGTTAGCATAACCGCTACCCTCAAACCCAATAACCCATTCCTAAATAATCTCCAAATCTTAACTACAAGATCAGATCCTAATCTAAACTAACCCCCTAAATCTCCACCATATCCTAATCTTAACTAATCTCTCCCAATCCCAACAACTCCAGCCGCACACCCCCGTCCAGCATCCCCATCCACAGCCTCCACCATGGCCGGCCCATCTCCAGCCTTTGCCGCATGCCCTCCCTCAATGGCAGCAACACCCATCTCCCTCTCTACTCGGCAACCAGTTGCACGAGTCCAGGCCGCAACCTCCTCCAGCAGGCCGCCCCTTCTCTTGCAGCAGCTGAACAACAGGGCTTCCCCTTTCTCCAACAGCAGCCCTAGGCCGAGTGCTTCCCTTCCTCCTCTTCCCAGGTCGGCCATCACCACCAGTAGGCCGAGCCCATCCCCTTCTGTGCCTTCAGATCTGCAGTGCAAGCATGACAGCAGTCTCCTCTTTCCCTGCAGATCTGCGCCCAACCAGATCCAGCGAGCAACACCAGCGCCAACACGGCAGCCCCGTGCGCGCTGTCCAGACCGTCGCTTCCCCAGACCAGCGCATGCACAGGTGCCGTCCATCCTCCAGCCAACAGCAGCGAGGCGGCAACAGCCTACCACCTAGATCCAGTCCTGCAGGCCGCGACAACCAGCCGAGTCCCCATTGGCGCGATACCAACAGCAACAGCCCAGATCAGCAGATCTGCACCTCCAGCAGCGAGCGAGCGACGAGTTCTCCTGATCCACTCCAGGCCGTCGTCGGGGACTGGCACGGTGGCCTTCTCCAGCACCCTGGCTACCCTCCCATGCAGTCCGACAGCGAATGGCAGCACCACAGCGACCGCGGCAGCGACTCGGCCCTTGACGCGCACAGCAGCGAACGACACCCAATGTGAGTGTTTGCTCCTCCTTTCGATTCCTTTATTAAAAGTATTTGATTCAATTATGATTCCATGTGTGCATAGATTAAAGTAGTAATTATATACATTGATCTGTGTAAGAGTAGATACAATACATGATTTATGGTGTGAGAGATTAGTTTGTGATGCCTCTGTTACCTGATCTGGTGAGGGATTAGTCGACTTACCCAGGTTTATAGTCCTAGCATCCCTGTTAGTCGACTAATACCAGACCCCTAGTCGACTAGTGTAGCTTCTAGGAGATATTGGACTTTCGGTATTTTCTCTGCTGGTCGAATTGATACTTTTATAGTCGACTAATAGCCTGGTGTATCGACTAACCCCTTAACCTAGTCGACTATATTGTGACCTGGAGCTGTTTAGTTTCTCTGTATCCCTGTCAGTCGACTAGCCTTACCTGTGTAGTCGACTTGCCTTGCCCCTAGTCGACTTGGACCACCCTTATAGTCGACCAACTCCTTCTCTAGTCGACTAGTCATTTTCCCTAGTCGACTAATATAGGTCAGTCAGCTCTGTTCAGTTTCTTTATGGATTGTGGACTTCACTCATGGATTATGTAATAATTATTGATGGATTGAATGTGACTTCAAAAGATAGATGGTGGTAACGACTTGATCTAGTAGAACTTAAATGCATGTACATGTTATATTGCGGAGTGTTGGGATACTATGGTTAATCTTGATAGGAGTGAATTGTGAAGACTTGGGAGTCAGAGTTGCATGTTAGAGTGAGAGGACTAGTATTGGATATTGTTATATGTGGTACACCAGTTATTATATCAGATTTCTTGTTGTGTATTGACACTAGATGATTATGGAACTATTGGAATCATTCTTGGTTGTATTGACTTTGGATTGATCTGGACTTATATTATTTATATTGAATGATGATCAGTAATTAGACAAGACTTTATTAGTGAGTAATTGAGGACATATCAGATATGACTGGATTAGTCGAGTTGTAACTTAGATTGATCTTGAGTTGGAGGTTATCCAGATCTATATTCCTTATATTGGAGCCTGACTGATAAACCTAGTATTTAGATTACGGGAAGTTACGGGGATATGATTTTTGACTGTAATACCTTATACAGTTTTATTGTTCATCGTATACACGGTTACTGTTACTGTTACTGTTACTGATATTGTTCACCGTGTATACAATTACTGATTGATTATTACTGTACTGATATTGTTACCGTCCAGTAGCATCCCAGTAATTGAAATGGCATAAGATATTGATTGTTACTAATAGTACTACTTAACTGACTGTACACCTGGCACCTTCATGGGACCTTGGCATGACTATGACACTGTTACCTGATATCTTGTACCCATGTATCCTGGACTCCTGTATCTCCTGTACCCATGTCCCATGCACTGTTACCCTGTTAATAGCACAGTCAAACGGCGTCCGGCGGATTTGCCGCTGGTGTCGGGATGACGAGGATGTATCCCACAATCGTACTAGCGTCCGGTGGATCCTGAATGGAACTAAGTGCCACATGGAACTAAGTGCCACATCATACACATGGTGGGGGCCACCTCTTGAATCCGTGGGGGACACCTCTAGAATCCATTCCCCTCAGAGCAAAGTGCCACACGAGTAAAGTGCCACACCACACACGTGGTGGGGGGCCACCTCTTGAATCTGTGGGGCCACCTCTTGAATCTGTAGGGCTATCTACTGATTGTGCACCTGGTGTTAGCGTGATATTACATTCTCAGTGCCTATTAGCATTCACACGCACTTGTATGTTGATGACACCTTGAATACATGTTATTTAGTTCTCTTTCCCTATTCGAACAATGATACCCGCATATCGGAATTCGAATGAGTTCTACTGGATGTGCGGGCTCCAGGTGAACTGTCGGATGTTGTGGGACGCCGGTGGAAAGGGACAAAGATAACAAAGAACCTACTGATTGTTTTGAATGATTTGAATGAAACATTGTGTCATGCCCTGAATTGTTACCCTACCTTACGACATATTGGTGTATACATGATTGTAACCAGTACCACATGATTGTAACCAAGACCACTTATGACCAGACTTGGATGCCAGCCTAGTGACATGTGATAGATTACACGCCTTGACATTGATTGCATATTACAGTTGTGCCTGCTGTCTTCTACCTGTACTCATGTTGTTATCATATGTGTTACTGTTCAGCTATTTATTTTGTTACTTAGTCTGCAGTTGTTCTTACTATTATCTATGCACATTGTTCTTCCTGCACGAGCTCTTTCCCCTTTTACACACACACTCACCATGGTCGCTTTCTGACGACCCTGGATTTGCACGTCCAGATATTGGACGATTGTTTCTAATGTTCAGGTGTTTGATGAGGCGGTACGCTTTGCGAGAGCTTGGGTCCTCTTCCTCTGATTCTGGTACTTTTGCATTTTCGGTTCCTGCTATTATTCCTTGATTTTCGCATATCACATTTAGCCTGTTATTCTATCCCCTGTTATTTCATGATTCTATCTTTTATCGCTTTCAACTGCCATATCCTTGTCATTATCCATCTGTTATCATGTATACGTATTGTTGCAGTGATTCTAGAATTATTATAGTTTCTGAGTTATAGCTTGTTCAGGTTAATTTAGGCTTAGCGTGTATACGTGGGGTATTTTTCTCGCGTATATACGTCGCCGACTCTTGTCGCTCTCCGCTCCAGTGTATTTTGGGAAGCGGGGCGTGACAGGGTTTTTGTGGTATCAGAGCCAGTTTCGACATAAATCGAACTTGATTCTTACCAGTAATTTGAACGAGCTATAATTACACTGCAATATACATATACTACCCAATGATATTGTATCCACTTTGAATTGATTGTCCTCCCTTTGAAAATCCATCCCTTTGATCTTCCAATCTCTATGATTGCGTCTATTCTTTCAGAGTAATCTTGATTCCTATTCTCCTTGCCTATTCTATTTATTCTGATCTTGTCTTTTGGAATTG
The DNA here is from genome assembly GCA_038442645.1 of Agave tequilana. Taxonomy (NCBI): domain Eukaryota; kingdom Viridiplantae; phylum Streptophyta; class Magnoliopsida; order Asparagales; family Asparagaceae; genus Agave; species Agave tequilana. The sequence continues at coordinate 171,194 of JAVJIF010033974.1, forward strand.
TTCACATCATGCTGAAGCTGGTAGTAGAGATCAGAGCGCGTAGCGGAATCATGGTGTCCCAACGAAGTGACGTGGAAGCTTGTTTGTATTCTTTCTTGATTCTTGATTCTTTTATCATTCCCTACCTTATTTGAATTTCGAGGACGAAATTTTTATTAAGGTGGGTAGAATGTAATTGATTGCTAAACAAATGAAACAACCAATGAAATTAAGAATGTACCGTGTAGCTTGTGGCTAACGGGTCGTGTCCCAAGGAGGGATGCGATGGAAGCTTTTCGATGAGTTGCTAAAAAATGATTAGTGTTCGTTTTTTTTAGGAAAAGAGAATGGAAGGAAAAGAGATGAAAAGAGAAACTTCAATTTTCAGAAAAGGATTTGGAGAAGGTGGTTTTTAAAAGCTTTAAGAGTTGTGATGTTGTTTATAATAAGAAGTCAAATCTGGGCTTACTATCTTCCTACTCATTGTCCATTCTTCTCTTAAAGTATTTAGTCCCTCAAGTTCAATTGCAAAACTTAAAGTTAATTCTTTTTAGAAAGCTTTAAGTAAAGCACATAAGATGTGGAAGGGTTGAGTTCTGTTTCTTCGAGAAAGAGTTGGAATCGGATGTAAAACATAAAGCGCGAAGAAGCAAGGATGAATTAAAAAAGATTCACAAGAAGTTCAAGAGAATGGTGAATTCAACTTCCATTCCCATCATCATGTGCCTTCAAGAACCTTTCAAAGAGAAAGGCTTTTAAGGGAGGCATGCATATGAGTCCATCGGATTTTTCTTTTAAAAACAGAAGAGAAGAAAACAAGAGAGATTCCGATAGCAAGCCCAGAAAAAGCGTTTAGTTACTCATGGTAAACGAAGAACACAACGACATAATAACAAGCATACCTATGCAAGTGAAAGAGAAGTCGGCTCGTCCTTTTGTATTGCTGTCACTTCAACCTTCAAGTACAAGCTCTCTGTCCTCTCTCTCACAAGTTTTTGAAACTGGATTACAACTTAAAAGCAAGATTACAACTTGAATTCTAGCTAACAAAGACCCTAGATCCTAAGAAAATAAAAGCAAAGTTTAATCCTAGTCTTCGCTCTTTTTGCCTTGCTAAAAGAGGTATTTATAGCCAAAAACCCAACAACCACGATCCCGGGGAGGTCGGGGGAGCAAACGCTCCCCCTAACTCCCTAAGATTGCCGCAAAAACGCGGCTATTGCCGCGTTTTTGCGCATTGTTGTGGCCAGGTGCCACAGCAAGGGGGGGCAGCTCCCTGGTTTTCCCTGGTTAGCTCGTATCTTCTGATGGTTTTCTTGTTGCTGCTGCTTCAACCGCTGACTAATCAGCATTTGATTTTCTTGGCTCCGATTCCTCGATTCAAGGAGGGATTTTCTCACTCCTTGTAGCCCAAATTTCTTCACTTCGAGTTTATTCTGAATTAATTCAGAATAAAGTGGGCTTTTGGGCTTGTTCCTCCTTTCTTCCTTTAAGCACTTGGGCCTACATTTAGCAAAGAAAAAGACAACTTATTAATAGAATTTATTAGCTAACAAGTGTGGTAAAGTGACAACATAAATGCAATGTATGTGACAAATCACACCCCCACACTTATCTTTTGCTCGCCCTCGAGCAAAACATTAGACTAACTTGAATCAATTATTAGACCACTTTCGCAGGTCACTCGATTGCACTGAGCATGTGCAACAAGCCGTTAACCTCTAGGTCACCCCTAGAGGACGAGTTTTGTCTCGTGAGGGTTTTCAGCGGATTACACCCACAAAATCCAAAAAGGAAGAGAAAAGGTTAGTATTTTCGAAAAGCATTTTTATTTTTATTTTTATTTTTATTTTTATTTTATTTTTATTTTATTTTTTTTTGGAAGGCGAAAATTTTGAAGTATATTTGTGAGAGTTTAAGTAATCTATAAGTTATAGGAATATCAAATTTTTCATTCCTAAACTTAGTCTCCACTCAAAACATGTTGTCAATTTAAAGTAAGGAGTCAAACTGTACTTCTCATCTAGTCTTATTAATTTACCCTAGTCGTATGCACCATCGTGACTGTGAAGTTTACTAAGGGTTCTTCAACATTAACTCCTATGCCTCATATTTATTTATTTTATTGTGAACTTTTATTCCTCCATTTCATTAGCTTTCTAATCTGCCCATGTAACAGCTTTCAGTCGGGCCACCCAAACCGGACGGTTTTAGGGCACCAGGTGAGAAAACACCCCTAAGGACCTAAACACCCGAGCAGATAGGCCACGAAACCAAGGTTTTTATTTACTTATGTAACCCTTTTAGGCGTGAATACTTATGCTTCATGAGGCACAAGTACCCAGCTTAATCAGAGGATACACATTATTTATACGAGGTACCCTTTTAGGCGTGAATACTTTATGCTTCATGAGGCATAAATACCCACTTAATCAGGGAATACTTTTTTTTTTTTTTTTTCAACTTGTCTAATTATCTTTTGCATAATACTAAGGCTTGCTTAGGCCAAAGCACCTAGCTACTCAATAATTAGACTTCTTCTCTTTTTTTTTTTTTTTTTATGAGGCACAAGAGTCTCTGTTTCAAACCCTAAGTGTGTAAGTGTATTTTGTGTGCATATGTCATCAAGGTAAATATCAAGACTAATTACTTTCCCAGATTTTCTTCCTAACCCTAAAAATCAAACAAGTTATCTTATTTTGACCAAGTGAAAGAAATCCTAATTATGATTCTCCTATTCCTTAAAATTGACTTAAATACTTACAAAAAATATATCAAATATTGTCTACCCTTTTTCAAAAAGAAAAATTTTTTTTTTTAATATGTCCATTTTTCTTTTTTTTTTTTCTTTTTTCTTTTTTTTTTTTTTTAATCACTATGTTAGAACCCTCCCCCACACTTATCTCATGCATTGTCCCCAATGTATGAAAGAAATGTATAATTGCATGAAATAAAATGGAAAGGAGGAAAGTTACTGATACACTGGGTCAAAAGACCCATGACCGTTACCCGTTTCATCTACCGGCACCGATTCCAAGAAACGTTTAAGGCGTTGACCATTTACCTTAAGTCATTTCCATTCTTGGGGTCACTGATCTCAACTGCGCCGTGTGGAAACACGGTCTTTACAACGAACGGCCCAGTCCATCGTGATTTCAATTTCCTGGGAAAAGATGAAGCCTAGAATTGTAGAGTAAGACTTTTTGACCAGGGACAAAGGTTTTTCTTATGATGTGCTGTCATGGAAAATCTTCACTCTATCTTAGTGATCCTAGCATTTCATAGGCCTCATTTCTCAATTCCTCCAATTCGGAAATTTGTAATTTCCGAAGGTCACCGGCCTTAGTCAAATCGAAATTCAACTGCTTGATTGCCCATAAGGCTCGTGCTCTAACTCAACGGGCAAGTGACAAGGTTGCCATAGACTAACCTATAGGGAGACATTCCTAAAATCGTCTTGAAAGCGGTCCTGTAGGCCCATAGAGCATCTACAAGTTTTAAGGACCAATCTTTCCGGTTTTGGTTCACAGTTTTCTCCAATATAAGTTTGACTTGTCTATTTGAAACCTCAACTTGCCCACTGGTTTGAGGATGATATGGTGTGGACAACTTGTGAGTTATGGCATACTTTCGCATAAGGGCTTCAAAAGATCTATTGCAAAGTGGTGCCATTATCACTGATGATAGCACGAGGGGTTCCGAAGCGGGAAAAAATGTTCTCTCTCAAAAACTTTATGACAACTTTGTTATCATTAGTTTTACAAGGAATGGCTTCTACCCACTTGGACACGTAGTCCACAGCAACCAATATGTATTGGTTCCCAAATGAGTTAGGAAATGGACCCATAAAGTCGATGCCCCAAACATCAAAGAGTTCTATTTCTAGAATTGGGTTGAGGGCATCATATTTCGATGTGAGATCCTACCTACCATTTGGCATCTAGGGCACGTCTTGCAAAAATCATAGGCATCCTTGAACAGAGTGGGCCAATAAAACCCGCTTTGTAGCACCTTTTCAGCAGTCTTGCGGGACCAAAGTGTCCACCGCATGCAAGTTCGTGACAAAAGGACAGAACACTCCTAACCTCCTCATCGGGAATGCATCTCCTAATAATTTGGTCAGAACAGTACTTGAAAAGATACGGTTCCTCCCAAAAGAAATACCGGACTTGGGATAAGAACCGGTAAACATCATTTTTGGACCAATGAGACGGAGTTTGGTTTGTGACTAAGTAGTTCACTATATCAGCAAACCAAGGTTCCCTAGAGATAGCTAAGAGATGTTCATCAGGAAAATCCTCATTGATGGGTAATTCGTTGCATGGAGAATTGGGAATCCGTGAGAGATGGTCAGCAACGACATTTTCTACACCTTTCTTGTCTCGAATTTCGAGATCAAATTCTTGAAGAAGGAGGATCCAACGAATGAGTCGGGCCTTGGCATCCTTCTTCATCATGAGATACCTAAGTGCAGAATGATCAGTGAAGATGGTAGTTTTGGACCCTAGTAGGTAGGGACGAAACTTCTCTAAGGCAAACACTACTGCCAAGAATTCCTTCTCAGTCGTAGTGTAGTTCAGTTGAGCGTCATTGAGAGTCCTACTAGAGTAGTAGATCACATGCTGCTTGCTATCAGTACGTTGTCCTAGGACAGCGCCTATGGCAAAATCAGAAGCGTCGCACATAATCTCAAATGGCTTAGACCAATCCGGGCAGATATGATTGTGCAGAAATCAGCTCTCTCTTAAGCTTCTCCCAAGAAGTGATGCAGTCAGCATCGAAGTGAAGGACACATCCTTAGCTAACAGATTAGTCAAGGGCCTAGCAATTTTGCTAAAATCCTTGATAAATCTTCAGTAGAATCCAGCGTGTCCTAAGAAGGATCTAATGTCCTTAACGCATTTGGGCATGGGGAGCTTAGCAATAACCTCGATTTTGGCTCTATCCACTTCTATTCCTTTCTTGGATATTTCATGACCCAAGACAATTCCATGTTTCACCATGAAGTGGCATTTCTCCCAGTTTAGTGTCAAATGTTTTTCAGCACAACGTTGGAGGACGAGTTCAAGATGGTGGAGACATTGAGTGAATGAATCTCCGTAGATGAGAAATCATCCATGAAGATTTCTAAGAAGCGCTCTACCATGTCAGAGAAAAGACTCAACATGCAACGTTGAAACGTTGCTGGGGCATTGCATAAGCCGAATGGCATTCGACGATAAGCAAATGTCCCAAATGGACAGGTGAACGTGGTCTTTTCTTGGTCCTCAGGAGCGATAGGGATCTGGTTATAGCCCGAGTAACCGTCCAAGAAGCAGTAGTACTCGTGACCTGCTAAACGTTCAAGCATCTGATCAATGAAGGGAAGTGGAAAGTGGTCCTTACGAGTTGCAGCATTTAGTTTCCTATAGTCAATGCAAACTCGAATCTTCGTGGGAAGTCGAGTTTGAACCAACTCTTTGTTCTCGTTTTCCACTACGGTGAAACCAGATTTCTTTGGGACCGCGTGGACAGGACTGACCCATTGCTATCCGAAATGGGATAAATTATCCCATTGTCTAAGAGTTTTATGATTTCAGCATGAACAGCCTCTTGCATTATAGGGTTTAACCTACGCTGCGGGTCTCTCTTGGGTGTGGCATCTTCATTGAGATGGATGCGGTGTTGAACGATGTTTGGACTTAATCCCTTGATATCAGTCATAGTCCACCCGATGGCTTCCTTATGTTTTTCTTAGAATATCTTTTCAAATCTTTTTCTTCCCCGTCATTTAAATGGAGGCAATGATGACGGGAAAGGTCTCTTGTTCGCCTAGATAGGCATACTTGAGATGCGCAGGAAGGGCTTTCAATTCTAAGGAAGGGAAGGCTCACTAGAAGGACTAGTCAAATCTGTTGACTCCATAGTTGGTGAAATCGGGTTTGAAGCCCAATTCACGGCAGAATCTACCACCTGATCGAGATTAAAGTCATCAGACTCTAATTCGAAGTCATCTCCATTTCTGATTCCAATTCTTCCCCGTGTTCACTTGTCAAGTTCTCAATTTGGTTTACTTCAAAAGTTTGGTCCTCGATGTCACGGGGTTGTTTTCCTAGATGGAAGACATTGACTTCTCTAGTCATGTCTCCAAAGGTTAACCTCATAGACCCATTACTGCAATTGATGATGGCATTAGCAGTGGCAAGGAATGGTCTACCTAGGATGACCGGAGTTTGAGCCCTACGATTGGAGTTGGACCAGGTTGTGTCTCCAAACTATGAAATCGACAGGGTATATGAACTCCCCTACCCGGATCAGACATCATTAATTTCCCCTTTGGAACTTTAACAGAACGGTCAGCCAGTTGGATGGTGACTCGAGTTGGACTAAGGTCACCCAACCCGAGTTGTTGATAAACAGAGAATGGGAGCAAGTTGATACTTGCTCCCAATCAAGAAGTGCACGACTAATCTCGGCTTGTCCTATTGTGCAGGCAATGGTAGGGCTACCTGGATCTTTGTACTTGACAGGGATAGGACCCGAAATAGCTCACTAATATTAGTGGCTAGGAAGACTTTCTTAGGAACATTAGTCTTTCTCTTCTGGTGCACATGTCCTTAAGAAACTAGCATAGGAAGGAACTTGTTGGATGGCATCAAGAAGTGGCACATTTATTTTCACTTGATTAAACATCTCTATTATCTTGTCCATGTGCGATTTTGCTTATTGTTTTTTCAGCCTATTCGGAATGGTACTATAGGCTGGTGCACCTGGCTGGCTGACTTGTCTTTTTCAGACTCGTCAGATTTGGAAGAGCTTGGATTGGATGAGGTGGAAGCTTGATTGTGATTGTGCTGAATAGGATTGGTGGGTGTTGACACTTGGTTATTAACTTTTTTTCCTGACCTCAATGTATGCACAGCATTACATTGATTGAATGAAGGATCCTCAGCCAAATGAGCTTGTTGGGAATTCCTCGGATTGGTGACTGCTGACTAGGCAGGGTACCCTTTTGTCTCTCACTCTGTGGGTTGGCTAGTTGGCTCATTTGAACCTCTAACCTCTGAATGGTTTGCATGAGAGTGTCTTGATTTTTCATATATCTCTCCATGTTCCTTTCAAAGTCAGTCATTCTCCTTTCCAATTGAGGATTCTGGAAGGAGGATTGTGGAGATTGGTTAGGAAAGTTCTGTTGATAATTTGGAAAGCTTGGTGGATGGTTGGGAGAATTATGATGGAAATTGGAGAAGTTGGGTTGATGATTGGAAGAATTGTTACCTTGAAGGAAGTGGTTAGCATGATTGGATCGTGAATGGTCATTGTTGTTCTGGCTCCATGAGAAATTTGGGTGATTTCTCCAGCCGGGATTGTACGTTGGGGCGTAAGGTTATTGTTCGGCCTTGAAAAGGCGCATTCATCGATTCGTGGTAGGATTGCTGAGCTTGAAACACTGGGCATTCCTCAAACACATGGTTCCTGGCTTGACAATAAGTGCAGCCCGGGATGGAAATTGGTTCGGGCTGACTTGATTGACTGGACTTGGTTCTTTTGTCTCTAGAGCTTCCAGTCTTCTAGCTAAATTAGCTAACTTAGCCTCATTAGCGATGGACGATTCTATGGAATGGAGACCTCCTTTCGAAGAGATGGAGTTAGGATTCTTAGGGGTCTCACTCGCAGATTCCCATTGGATGGTTTTCTCAGCTAAATTTTCATACAAATCCCATCCCTCATCTTCATCTTTCTGCAAGAAACCCCCTTGGCACATACTTTCTAGGAGGGTTTTGGTAGAATAGTCTAAACGTCATAGAGAATTTGGCATTGTCGCTATTTCTCTATTCCATGATGTGGACATTGGACAAGGAGGTCCTTAAAGCGCTCAAAGTACCTCCAGAACGGTTCACTAGGCTCTTGCTTAAATTGCATGATCGTCTTCCTAATGAGAGCGGTTTTATGGATAGGATAGAATTTCTTCAAGAAACCTTGATGAAACCATCAAGATGTGATGGAACCGGCTGCTAAGCTGTAGAGCCACTTTTTTGCTAGGTCCTTAAGTGCAAACGGGATAAATCTCAACCTAATAGCATCGTCTACAAGGTGTGGGATTTTCATCATAAAACATACTTCCTCAAATTCTCTTATGAAGAAGTAGGCATCTTCGGACTCTAGACCATGAATTTGGAGAGTGTGTTGATGAATTGAGGCTTGAGCTCAAATTGATGTTCACCAACCGATGGAAGTGAGATGCATGATGGAAGTGAGGTCCTAATGGGGTAGAACCTATCCTGCAGTGATGTGGATTGAGCCATTACCGGATCTGGTCTTGGTTCAACTTAGGTGGTGATGTGTGTCTAGTCAACTAGATGAATTAGGGTCTCTCGACCACACTTGCATACACAATCACAAGTCACAATCACAACAAGTTCAAACAGCAGTCCAACATAGAAATCAACCAAGCCTAGTCTAAGGTATCCTTGACTTAGACAACTCCTAACCGGTTGATTGTCCACAAGAGGTAGAATGTAACCTTGACCACAAGCTAATCAGCCAGTTGGGGCAAGAGTGGTGGGAGGTTTTCCGTCAAATGACGTTCCTTAATTAAATAACCACAACTCTTCGGGCTTTCGGCCCTCAATCCCTTTCCTTGACACTGATTTTACAGGAGTCAATTTCCAACACTTTTCCTCTTTAGGATAATCTCCTATTGAGTTCGAGATTTCCTAAGGCCAACGTCTATCAAATTTTAATTAGGCTTAGGTTGTGCGTGCTTGGAGATGGTTTGTGGGCTAAGGAAGGGTAATGACTTCCCCACCTTATCTTGATTAGGGTTTTGCCCTTAGAATTGATTAGTGCAAGTGTGCAAGATATAGGAAAGTAGTTCAAAAGCAATAACACACAAGAATGTTTCCTAAACTATATGCTATGCATACATACCTTGTCTCCAGCTCTCTTCAACAGTAATTGTAAAGAAAACGTAATTAGACAAATGCCTAGAATGCAAGTCTAAACGTTTTTTAAACAATTCACAATCATTCAAATTACTGTTGGATTAAAACAGGGATGGTGATAACAAACTAGCACAAATATGACATAAAAAACTAGAAATTTTTGCAAGCAATATGTCCTGCAAAACAAAGTTTTTAGTAGTCCCAAAAATTTTCAGATTTGCAAAGCAATTTCTTGAATTCTGTTTCCTACTTTCGAGAGTAGGGGCACAGAATTTTCAGTCTTCTTGGCAAAGCTTGAATGCTAGATCTTGATCTTCAATGTCCCTGAAACAACACACAAGAGTTGTTAAACAACTACACCGTTCCCTCCCCGGCAACGGCGCCAAAAATTGATTGCTAAAACAAATGAAACAACCAATGAAATTAAGAATGTACCGTGTAGCTTGTGGCTAACGGGTCGTGTCCACAAGGAGGGATGCGATGGAAGCTTTTCGATGAGTTGCTTGAAAATGAATTAGTGTTCGTTTTTTTAGGAGAAAAGAGAATGAAGGAAAGAGATGAAAAGAGAAACTTCAATTTTCAGAAAAGGATTTGGAGAAGGTGGTTTTTAAAAAAGCTTTAGAGTTGTGATGTTGTTTATAATAAGAAGTCAAATCTGGGCTTACTATCTTCCTACTCATTGTCCATTCTTCTCTTAAAGTATTTAGTCCCTCAAGTTCAATTGCAAAACTTAAAGTTAATTCTTTTTAGAAAGCTTTAAGTAAAGCACATAAGATGTGGAAGGGTTGAGTTCTGTTTCTTCGAGAAAGAGTTGAATCGGATGTTAAAACATAAAGCGCGAAGGCAAGGATGAATTAAAAAGATTCACAAGAAGTTCAAGAAAGAATGGTGAATTCAACTTTCCATTCCCATCATCATGTGCCTTCAAAGAACACTTTTCAAGAGAAAGGCTTTTAAGGGAGGCATGCATATGAATCATCGGGATTTTTCTTTTAAAAACAGAAGAGAAAAAACAAGAGAGATTCCGATAGCAAGCCCAGAAAAAGCGTTTAGTTACTCATGGTAAACGAGAACACAACGACATAATAATAAGCATACCGTACTGCAAGTGAAAGAGAAGTCGGCTCGTCCTTTTGTATTGCTGTCACTTCAACCTTCAAGTACAGCTCTCTGTCCTCTCTCTCACAAGTTTTTGAAACTGGATTACAACTTAAAAAGCAAGATTACAACTTGAATTCTAGCTAACAAAGAACCTAGATCCTAAGAAAATAAAAGCAAAGTTTAATCCTAGTCTTCGCTCTTTTTGCCTTGCTGAAAGAGGTATTTATAG